>CANSGD010000730.1:0-208669 GCA_947645195.1 Patellifolia procumbens | reverse complement strand
TTTAGGTTAAAGAATTATTAAAAGTAATTGATATGCTAAAGTCGTATCACCTAAGCAAAGATAATCCTAAGTCCTCTAACAATGATAGTGGGGAGTAGAGATTCGAATCACAGAGATAGAGTTTCTAAGTTAAAATTCGCTAACGACTGCGGACAAGATCAGATAGAAATCAGCTGAACTACTACTTAAACACTAGAAAGCCAAATAAAGAGAGAATTAAACTATAAATTAAAGATCTAAATTATTAGTTCGTCCACCATGCTTATATCAATCAAAGGATCAAACAACTATCAGAACCTAGGTCAAGAATCGATAGATTAGAACACGTGTTAAGCTATGGATTTAACGCTCATAATTCAACATATGGCGATCTTCACTAACATAATCAAAACTCGATGTATACTAGGCCTCTATAAGTAAAATGGGATCTATGCAAATAATTATTAACCACAAGCAATCAATGAAACTAGCGCTTATTACACACTAATTACTCGTGAAGAACAAATCACACCATAACCAATCTAATCACGCCTAAAAACTAATAGCAATTCAAAAAGCAATTCAAAAAATAATTCATGGTATAAACATGGTTTTCCTCCCTAAAATAAAAGAGTTTAGCTATTGATAATAGCTCCTAAAAACTAATTAAAACGGAATTAAAAAGATAGAATTTCGGCTCTGCTGTGTCGCAACCCGATCGGGCAAACATTGCCCTATGGCATCGCTTGAGCCAAAAATCCAAACTTCACATTCGGGTTAGTGTACGCAAGGTCCAAAGACAATCTTCTCTTGCACGCAGCAGCCAACAGATGAAGCAGCCAGCAGCAAAGCCAGCAATGTCTAAGTGGTCCTCACCCGATCGGGTCCATAGTGCCCGCTTGGATTGGGTGGATGCACCTTGGCACTTCTTCTATCGCCAACAATCAATAAACAACGGGTTTCTCACCCGATAGGGTTGGACAAGGCTGCTTGATCGGGCCCGCAACCCTAACACCCAGATGGCATAAATATTCGCCCGGTCAAGCCATATTCTGCCCGATCCAAACAAGGATTTCATTCCTTCTTTGCTCTTTGGCACCAATCTTCAAGTTTAGAGGTCTCGGGACCTCGTTAATCATTCATAACGCTCGTGATAACTCCTACGTGCCTCATAACAACTCGTAAAGTCGTGGTTGCTTCCAAATAGCTCGGAAACAGGGAGAAAACTCCATAAAACCTGGAATCTGAACACTAAAACACAGTGCCATGACTATAAGTACGATAATTAGTATAAAATAGTTCCGAATAGCTCCAATGACGCACGATTTAGCTCATAAAAATAGGGGGAAAACTCTATATAAATACATGAATCAATAATTAAGAAAAAAACAAAGATTACAAAAAGAAAGAATTACGAGTACAAAATTGAGAACATAGATTGTGGAGCTTTGAGAAAATAAGAAACGACCTTCACAACAACTATTTCGAGTTATAGTAGATTTTGGATGAAAAAATTCCTTTCCTTTGGTCCTCTTGATTAGTTATAGTTAGGGGTGTTTAGAAAAAACCTAAAAATGCGAAACCGGTACTGTTTAAAAGAAGTATGGATCGAGGAAGCTTTTATATAAGGTGAAGCGAAAAGCATCTTTTATTGTACTGTGATATTACTCACCTATCCCAAAGTAGTTTATGCATTTCTTCTTTGGGGATGTCTTTAAATCAATCACCACATTTCTAAATTTTTTGTATATGGTCCCACTCTTATCTCTCCCTTCTTATCCTTCTTTATCATCTACATATACTTTCAACCTTTTATCTATTTGTCAATTACCAATAGTAGCCGTCACATCACCCTCCTAACTCTAAGTCCTAACGGTTTCCATTAGGGGTGTGCAAAAAAATCCGATCCGAAATATCCGGTCCAAAAATCCGACTATCCGATCAAGAATTTCGGATATCCGATCCGGTTTTTTAAATTCGGATAATTCGGATCGGATATCCGCTTTGAAACCGGATTGTCGGATCGAATTCGGATAGGCTTTTGAAAATTCGGATAATCCGAAAATCCGAATTTTTTAAGAAATAAAATTTCTGCTGGCCCATTCATTGCCCAAACTTCAAAGCCCAAATCTAATTTTAACCTAAGCCATTCTCCTTGCTTCTCCTGCTACTGACTGTTTGATACCAAGAGACTGAGAGTTGGAGAGTCTAACGCATGGACATTTGGACACCTCATGCCAACCACCAGCGCGGAGCCGAAGTCGCAGCAGCCAGCCAGCCACCATCGGCACTCATCGCCACCTCACGCATCACCACCTCATTCATCTCCATCTCAGACGAAAAATCGGAGTCGAAGTCTTGCTGTAATTTAATTGTTATAAGTTTATTGATGTATTTTATTACTGTAAGTTTATCGCCACTTCACTCATAGCATTTAGAAAAAAGAGAGGGAGTATCTTTGGATCTTTATTGCTGTAAGTTTATTGTTGCATTTCTATGGAAATTTGTTGTTGTGAGTTGTTCTTCTAAATTAGAGATTATTTGGAGATGGCCTAACCACATGAATACTTCCACTAATAAGAATAAACTTATATTTAATAAAAGCATTATAAAAATATGATCTTGAGTTAAGAAATAAACTAGAAATCAGATGTTTCCATCAATTGTTTATACCATATAGTAATTGTCAAAAATCTGGCATTTCTCACTGTTCTACCATTCTTGCTGGTGAGGCATAAACTTCTTTTTTGTTTTGCTAAAGTCAAAGTGAAAAACGTATGGCATTTATAATTCCGGATTATCCGGTTATCCGATCCGGAAATCCGGATATTCTATATTTTGGATATCCGGATTATCCGGACCGGATTCGGATAGCATTTTTTTGTTATCCGAATCCGGCATCCGGTTTTGCACACCCCTAGTTTCCATCACCGCAAATTAGATCCTACACCTGAGAGTATGATGCGCATCCTGCTACTAGTGTACATTAGGTTTTCTTAAATATACACAGAAAAAAATTTCGAACATCTTAATAAATAAATTATAAAGAATATTAGTTCATCTTCAGTGAACATTATGAGGCCAATTTCTTCTCTCCTCTATTATTTGACATTTTGATTTGATTTGACCAAAATTTCCCTCCAAATGTTCGAATCAACTTTGACATATGTTCTTTTATATAACTTTATTGTTAACTATGATTATTAAATATGCTCATTTATTTATTTCAAATGCTCATTGTACAATCATATTCAATAAGTTTTTGATCCAATTAACTTTGACATATGTTCTTTTATAAGTACAACTTTAGTGTTCACTATGGCTATTAAATATGCTCATTTATTGATTTTAAATGTTCATTGTAAACTTACACTCAATTTGAAAGAAGTCTTTGTTCCAATTAACTTTGACATATGTTCTTTTATACGACCTTATTGTTCATTATGGTTATTTAAGATATTCATTTATTGATATCAAATGTCATTGTAAAATCACACTCAATTTCAAAATAGTTTTAGTTCAAATAACTTTGACATATATTTTTACATAATACTAATGTTCATTTAGTTATTCAATATGTTCATATATTGATATCAAATGTTCATTGTAAATGAATATTATATTTATGTAAAAAAATATGTCAAAGTAAAATGGAAAATTGAGTTAATTTTACAATAAAAATTTGAAATGAATAAATAAACATATTTAATAAACCTATTCAATAATCATAATAAACAAAAAAATTATATAAAAGAACAAATGTCAAAGTTGATTGGAACAAAAACTTATTTAAAATTGAACGTGATTTTACAATGAACATTAGATATAAACAAATGAACATCTTGAATAACTATAATGAACAACAAAGTTATATAAATGAACACATGTCAAGTTACTGTGAACCATTCTTGTAAAAAATTTGAGTTAATTTTATGATGTACTTGTGGTATTTCTAATTGAACATGGTCAATATCGAGAATGCACATTAGCATAAGGTTAGTGAACATATTTTAAGTTTAGAGGAGCCAATTAATTTTTTTAATTTCAAATTTTTTACTTACATCAGAATGTTTCTGATGTACATCGGAGCATCATCCTGACTTACATTATGACGTCAGCATGGAGCACCATACTCATAGTCCCTTGTGCACTATCTACTTTTTGTTCCATCACACCTCTCAAACCTCTCTTGAAACCCTTCTCAAAAACGAAGGTAGCAATTAGATTGATATGTCGGTAATATATGTTTTTTTATTAATTGGATGTATTTGAGGACGACATCCCTGTAAAGTTCATTTCATATTATTGAGTGTCGATATTTTTAAGCTCTGTTCTTTTTTTGGGTGCACATATTTTTAAGCTCTGTTTGATTAGACAGAAAAACATTTTCAACGCATGGAGAATATTTTTCCTCGAGAAACTTAAATTTGGATTAACTTTCTTTGTTTGGTTCCTTTTATATTTAAATAAAAATAGAAAATAAATGGGAGGATAGAGGGGAGAAATGAAAGAGAGAGATAAGAAATAGGGAGTAAGTGTTGGATTATGCTCAAAAGTAGTCAAATTATTTTCCTAACAATTAGAATTAGTGGCTAGTAATAAGTTAGTGGATTATTTATTTTATAATTAAATGTATTAAGATGTGATTAGTGGCAAGTACTTATGGAGTATATGGTATGGATCATGTTCTCCATTACTTATCTGTGTGTCTAACTTTTAGGTTAGTTACTATTTATTGTAAACCTATAAAAGACTCTTATTGTATTGAAATTAATTGAGCAAGTATGTTTACTCCACTCCCCTTTACGAAAAAGTATGTTTTCCACTCCGTAAAAACCTAATTTTAGTCATTAGAAAAAAATTATTTACCACCCTTTTATAAACTAAACAAAGAACAATAAAAATAGTTTTTGGGATACATGTTTTGCTCCCAACTGAAAGAAGCCTTAAAGTTCATTTTCTATTACCTTTGAAAAATAAGTTCATTTTCTACTGTAGTGTCTCGATACAACACCAATTTTCCTGTTTCTTTCTCAATGTTTTGTATTGATCCCAAAAACACACTTCAAAGAGAAATATAAAAATATTGAACCCATAAAGCTGTTAATCCAGGTCAATGCTCAAATGATGGACACCAAGAAAAGGATGAGGCTGATATACCAATTATGGGAATTCCTAACATTCTACACTCTGCACCATCATTTCAATTATTTTTTGCATTGAACATCTTTGTGGCGTGCCGCCGCCTACACCAACTTGCTTGTTATACAAGAATACAAGATAGCCCCATGCGAACAAGTCTAACCGTGTAGAGAGCGACTTGTCTTGTAAACTTCGGTGCTCGGCAAAATCTATATAAAGGTTGATAATTGGCTCTAAGTGATACAACTACCATATTCACAAAACAAAAGCTACTATATCTCTAGCTTACACAATGAACAATCTTGCAATTTTCTTAATCTTCTCCTTCTTAGCCTCTTTCTCTTATGCCATAGAATTTGATTTCTGTGTTGGCGATCTTAGTCTCCCCTCGGGGACCACAAGGCTATGCTTGTAAAGATCCTACTACAGTCACAACTGATGATTTTGTTTACACGGGATTTCGTGGAGAAAGAACCATCACAAATGTTTTCAAAAACAATGTGACTCTAGCATTTGCAAATGCATACCCAGCATTGAATGGGCTGGGCATCTCCATGGCAAGGTTAGACTTAGGTGTAGGAGGAGTTATCCCACTACACTCACACCGTACATCTGAAGTTATTATCGTAATAAGGGGTACTATCCTTGCAGGGTTTATTGATACAAACAATCGAGCCTATTATAAAAGGTTAGAGGTTGGTGATGTCATGATCTTTCCACAATCCATGCTTCATTTCCAAGTCAATGTTGGTGAAATTCAGGCTACTGCATTCGTTAGCTTGAATGGTGCGAATCCAGGAATTCAACTTACTACACCCTCCTTATTTGCTGGGAATTTGCCAGCTGATATAGCTGAGCAAATCACGCTCTTGAGCCATGAGGAAGTAATGCGCTTGAAGAAAGTTTTCGGTACAGCTTAGTATCCCATTGTTGGATCCATTATTCCCTTAGCATGATCTTTAATTACTATATAAAAGCTCAATGTCTTATGCTTCTTACATCTTAGAAATTGTAATAAAGAGTGTTATCGGTCCCATTTTCTAAGTATCATACAAGTTTAAATTTGTGCCAATCTTTGCATTTCATAATATATGTGATTGAATATTTGATGTTATCTTATAGCCTTAAATATTTTGAGTATAAATCCCACGTAGAAAGATCCAAGGAAATCATTCTTTTTATAGATGTCACTGGTATTAGAAGGTAAAAGGTACACATTGGTATACGTACAGGTATGTACACCAAATGAGTATGAGTTGGTCAAAATGAGTACGAAGCAAAATCAATACGAGTTGGTCAAAATGAGTACGAAGCAAAATGAGTATGAATATTCAAAATGAGTACGAAATCAAATTATGAATATTTCAGATGAGTACGAATTACCTAAATGAGTATGAAGTCAAATGAATATGAGTTTTTCTATGAGTTTTCCAAATGAGTATGACTTAGCCAAATGAGTATGACTTAGCCTTGAGAGAAACTTCTAAAATGCGTAGGAGTCTTCCAAATGAGTATGACTAAGCCAAATGAGAAATTTTTAAATGAGTATAAGTTTATGTTCTCAAATCTACAAGATTCTACAAATGAGTATGAAACCCTAGTAAAGCAATAAAAGCAACACTGTGAAGATTCTACAAGATTGAAGCAATTTTTACAAAGAAGAAAGATTCTCCATTAACTAGCTAGGATTTGAAGCATATTTTTAGGAAATCCTCAAAAATATGTTATATCCAAATCTGAAATCCTCAAAATCAACACAAAATTGAACAATCAAAACTCAATGTTAGAACGCACCAACTGAGACCACCATTAACAGCGACAACTACTGCATTATAAACTTAAAAGGCAGCGACAATGCACATATTGCCTGAAATACATCAGGCAGAATTTTGAGTAAAATCCATGAACGCAACTGACTGAAATCCTCAAAAACGAGTACTTGACCACCAACAACAGCGACGGAAGGAAGAGCTTCCCAAAGAGAAAAGAAAGGGGAATCACCGCCGCCATGGTCGCCAAAAACAAGAGTAGCTTTTCCGGTGAAAGTGGAATCACCGCCGCTATGGTCGCCGAGAACATGAGTAACTTTTGCGGTGAAATTCCAGTTGATTTATGTTAGAATACCCTTAGGAGTACACAGAGTTGTGTACTCCAAGGTGTATGGAATGATTTGCGTTGGTAGTTAGCCCCTAACAATGCTCGGGAATTTTGTACATTGAATTTAATAATAGTTAAAATAATTACTGTCACAGATTCGAGAATATTTTTTATTAGTATTTAAACCCGTGCAAAAATGCATGGAAAATTTTATTTCATGCAAAATGCAAGGGTTATAAAACGTTCTATATAAAAAGTCAGTGTATAAGTTATTGGATTATTTAAATAAATGAATCCAACTAACTAAAGCTCAATCAATTGTAAAATAAATTATGAGCATCCAAACTTTTTTTTAGTCAATATCAAAGCTAAGCCCTTGAATCATTAATTTTGTACTTATATGTTTATTCAATATTAGATTAATACCCCCGATATTTCGTTGTTTTAAGTCATGAAATTCAAGCTTATTGTTCTATTCCATTATATTTCTATTTATAACCCATGTATTTACATAAAAATAACTTAGCTCAAATAACTAACCAATAATATTTGACTGCTTCTCGAACATAAACATTGATCTAACTTGGAAATTGTATTTTCATTGTTCTAACCCGTTACAAAAAGCTTTATTTGAAAAAAGTGTTTAATGTATAAGTTATTATATTGCCTTAAACAATGAACTATTAGGAGATATAGTCAAAACAGAAACAGAATAATTATGATAGAATTTTTGTACTAAAGGCTAAGCCACTTTATATAAACTACATTATATTAATGCTCCGATTTTCTATGTTACATACTCATATTAGGTAATAGCTCAAACATGTCGATTGTTCAAACCCGTTAATTTCAAGCTCAACGTTGTAACCTATAATTCATTTAATCTAAGAGGATCATATGCAATATATAGTAAAACTTTGATGGAACAAAATCAAAGTAATTCATTGCTATTTCTATTTATTTCATGAATTAATGCACCGATTTTAAATAATTGATTATTTTCGGAAGATGGGCAATTGTTTCATGAAGTGAAAAAGAAGGGCTTAGATGAAAAATAAGGGTTTAGAATAAAAAATTTCAGAACCTATAACAGTCGCTCATTTCTTAAATGAGCAGATTTATTTCAACTCACTCAAGATCAGAATGTGACTGATCAACTTGTGTTAAAAAAATTGCTCAACTCATTTCTTAAATGAGCATATTTACTTTAACTCACTCAAGATCAGGATGTTTACTAATCTTCATGTGCAAGAAAGATTGCTTATTTGATCAAATTAGTAAAATAAAACTGCTCATTTGTTCAAATGAGCATATTGATTGCTCTCCATGTTAAAATAAAAAACTGCTCATTTGATCATATGAGTAAATAAAACTGCTCATTTGATTAAATGAGTAAAATAACATTGATCATTTTATGAATGAGCAGATTTATTTTAACTCATTAAAGATCAAAATGTTTACTAATCTTTCACTGCAGACAAAATTATTGCGCATTTTATAAAATGAGAAAATGAAAATGCTCATTTTGTAAATGAGCAAATTTTATTTAAAATGCTCATATTGAAAAGAAATATGATAGGAAAATAAAATGTTTAACACATTAGAAATGGATATTTGCTCAGTCAAGCTAAGATACATTGCTCATTCGAACTATGTGTTGCTCATTCTAGTGATATATTGGAGGATAGATATTAAAGTCAACCTAAAATAACTATATATTCGATCCTTAAAAATAATATTTAGAAATATTAAGCAAAGTATAAGAATATGCAAAAAAAAAAAAGAATGAAAAATATAAAAAAAAAAAGAAGTAAAACTATGGAAGAAACAAGAATATTATATCTAATAGATTTTTTTAAATGATGGGCAAACTACAGTAAAAAGATTGTACAAGGAAAAAATGAGATTGAAAAAAAAAGACTGTCGGAAAAAGAAAAAAAATAAATGTTTGGTATGGGATTCGAACCCATGACCTATTTTTGTACAATCCTATTATGACACTATTTTTAAGGGTTGAATGACATGTGTTTCTTGTATTTTGTTTTATTAGTACGTATAGATGAAGTGGATAGAGTGTCATTCAAAAAGGAATTGTAACACGTGGTGGATTGCAATCCTTACTTACGTTTTTTAATATATATTATATCCGTCTCAATTTGATGTTCTTATTTGGAATATGGGGAAAAACCAATGCAAATTGAGGTGGATGGGAATCTTTTAATTTTATATTATATAAAGGTACATTTGTACCTTTTTGCTTTTAAAAAGTAAGAGAGAGAAAGAAAAGTGAGTGATTGAAAAATAAAAGATTCTAAAGTGGGTCATGTGTAAGACAAAAAGTAAAAAAATATAGTACATAATTGGTTGTTAAAGGGTAAGATGGGGAGATAAATACTCTCAAAATGAAAAAGATCCAAAGGGGGAAGAACTTTTTGAAACGTTTTAAAAAGAAAGATGGGAACATCAAATTGAGACGAATGGAGTAATATACATATAAATAGATTTGTTGTAGCAATTAAATGAATAAAGGTGATTGTGCCTTGGTTGAGCTTAGCCATTGGATTGTAGTTGTTGGATTAGTTGGATGAAATTTATACTCCATTCAAATTCTTAGCACGTGTGTGTGATTAAAAGTAGTCAACCAAATCAATTTATTATATTCTAATCAGGTCTTTTTGCTAATTATGTTTAGGAATTATGTTTAGGATTATGACGCTTTTTGTCAAGCCAATTAACTTCCAAATAGCTGTTATTATCTATATATACTAGTCTTATATGCACGCATGCGTGCGCCAAATTGCTTTTATATTATATAAGTAGGATTATCATATTCGTTACAAAATATCTATAAGAAATGATGATCTCGATAAAAATGACCTTATTTTTCTATGTGACCCACGTATCAAATATTAATTATTAACGACATTGTTTACGAAAATCTTTAATCTACTTGGATTCTCTTGTATACCACATGTACTCCTCAGCCCAATCAGTTCAGATAAGTTGTTTCCAGGGCAAAATAACATGAGCTTAATGTCTGAACTTAAAATTGATTTAACAAAGAATAAATTAAGGTATCCACTTGAAGCTACATAGCTACCATCCTTCAAATTTGAAATCAAAATAATTAAAACTTTGAGCTATAATAAAGTCAATTTTACCACAGATTAGAGTATTTAATCACAAATCAATCGAATTTAATTGGTGACACCTTCCTTAGGAATAAACAAAGAAATTACCAAAACAAAAAGTATATTAATTATATAAAAAAAAAAATGACATCACATAGATTACATTAAAAAATGAATAAATAAAGTTTATTTTTCACTCTACAAAAAAGGGATATTTTTTTTGCTTTTAATACTCACCGCATAGTGCATATGACTATATGAGCAAGGGAAATGTAGATATACTAAAATATGGAAGTTTCCTTTTATTATTTAGATATCCTGTAAAAATTAGAAACATCTACCTACCATTAGGCATTAGCTCATCATGTAACAAAATCATGCCAAATTTCAAAACCCCATCATCTCCTTCCATTACTTCAATTTTCTTTTCCATACATTTTCCTCTCTAATCATCTAACGTCCCTAATTTATTCATCCTAATCTTCCTCTATAATGCACCAACTTTTAAATAATCCACCCCCATTTTTTTCTTCTTTAATATCTAATTTATCTTGAATATTTCTACCTTTTCTTTTCTTGTTCTAAAAACCCAAGAAGTTGAGCAATAAACTACAACATTAAACAATGGCGATTGAGCAGAGCATGTGGAGCAAGCACGCGGTTTATGTACATTTTGATACATAAAAGTAACATGCATGCTATTTATTAAATATCTAACCTTTAAATCTGCTTCTTAAGATATGGCAATGGTGGAATTTAACCCGAAGAAGTTGACGATTTCTTGTTGAATGTGACGATTCAAGCACGCAGCAACGGTATCATTACACGCGCCACCAATGTTTGATGAGACTTCCATGAGAAGTTATTTTTCTTTTTGTTTTCAGGCTTGTTTCTCTCTCTCTCTCAATTTTTTTATCAAGCAACCCAAAAACTAAAATCTAATAATAATCTGATTATTCTGGGTTTTTTATGTACTAATGAGTTTTGCTTTCTGGGTTATTGCTGTTTGAAAACATATTGCGAGATATGCATTTTAGTGATTAGATATTATCTAATAAATAATTGGAAAAATTGCCTAGTATAATGCAACCTTTTGGTGATTCGCAAATAATAATGCAACCTTTTGATTATTCTGGAATAATGCAACCTTTATACCCCATTTATTTTAAACAAGACAAATGACCGGTAACCTGGAGCATTGGTAATTTTTTATTTAAACCTTTAAATTTAAATTAAAATATTAATATATAAAAAAATAAAAAAATAAACCCCCACCAAACCCCCCACCCCAGCCCCAAAACCCACCCCCCACCCCAGCCCAAACCTCCCACCCCCCACCCCAGCCCCAAACCTCCCCCACGAAATCCCCCCCACCCCAGCCCCATCCCCACCCACGAAACTCCCCCACCCACCCCCTACCCCAGCACCACCTCTCCCACCAGCTCCAACTCCCCCACCTCCCCACACCGGACGAACCCCCCTCACTGAAACGCCACTTCCCCCGACGAATCCCCCTCCCCCCGCCTTCGCTTCCCCGGACGAATCCCCCTCCCCGCCATCACTTCCCCGGACGAATCCCCTCCCCCGCCTTCGAAACCACCACGAAAGCCGTCGTCTCTCCTCCTTGGTGCTCAGAGCAGCCTCGCCGGCGAAAATGGGGTGGGTGAGGTTGGCGGTGGCTGGGAAAATGAAGTGGTGGGATGGGTGGGGAGGAAAGAGAGTGCTGATGGTGGGGGTGGGGGGGGGGGGTTTGATTTTTTTTTTTTTTGTTATTTTGTTTTTATTTTATATTTTAAAATTATTTTGAGAGCCAATTACTGTGCGACAAGTGTCCATTTGACCTATTCTTCAAGTCATAACCGGTTTCATCCTGTTTAAAATAAATGGGGTATAAAGGTTGCATTATTCCAGAATAATCAAAAGGTTGCATTATTCTAGGCAATTTTTCCTAAATAATTTTGGTATATGAATGGAGTTTTGCTAATAATGGAAGACAGGTGATGAAAATGCTGGATTTTTGAAGATGGAGAGAACAAAAAAGAGTTCAGTTTTTTAAGAGTGAAACTGAAATCTTTTGGAAACCACCCATGTCATTTGTTTTATAAAAGAATTAAAAGTTTTGGTAAAGAGGTTATTTTTGACAGTGAAGTAGTTATCATTTTTATAAAAAAAAATAACTACTCAACATCCTCAATTTTAGGAGGAAATCGTGAAATTTCATCCCATAAATTTTGAGTTTTTCGTTTTTTGCTATTAATTAGTTTTGGTTAGTGATTTTGTTTGTTGGCAATCGTGGCAAGCAGTTGTGATCATAGTATTTTTTTTTCCTTTTTACTTTTTCTATTAGTTGTGGTTAAATTATTTATTTATTCTTTTTCTATTTGTGGTATCCCCCACCCGTTTTATATAATAGAGATATAAAAAAGCATAAGCACAGATTGCAATCCGTCACGTGTCACTCTCCCTTCTTTTCAACAACATTTTATAAACGTTATTCTCATTAAAAATAAAAAGATGCAAATTGTCCATGAGAAGTTTGAACTCGCGACCTCGAGTATGCGAGAAAAATGTTCTAACCATTGCGCCACTACATTGTTGTTGCTTCTTTTCAGAATACAACTAATGATATTATATGTTTTCGATGAAAAATAATAATTAATTTACAATATTTTAATTGCATTTATGAATAAACTACTAATTTGTATTACTTTTTACTAACATCTTCCAACTCCAAAGTCAGTTGTCTTAAAGTACTAAAGTATAATATAAATAAATCCCACAGCATCGCCTGGGCCTAAAGACTAGTTTCTATATGAAAAGGATGAAAGTTAGTAGTTAAATTAGCTCGAGTTGCCAAATCTTGAAATGTTTTTGGCTTGATTCCTTGCAAGATTTACGTCAAGTTCCAATGCATTCCTTGGATGCACATCTCCACGGCAGAAGCTTCGAGCAAGTGATCCTTACATTGAAGGCTTAATGCTCGCCATCCATTGATGTAATCCACAACTGGTTCGTCCTCCAATTGGTTGGTGCGTGTTAACTCAATCATGCTCACCGTGCGACAAGTGTTGTAGAAGTATTTCAAGAACGTTTCTTCCATTTGAGGCCAGCTGTCGATCGATTTTGGAGTTAAGTCTGTATACCAATTGAATACCACACCTTTAAGAGTGTGAACAAATTGCTTCACAAGTAGGTCATCCTCAGTTCCTGCGTTGTTACATGTTTCAACAAAGTGTGCAACATGTTGTTTTGGATTACCTTTTCCATCAAACTGTGTGAACTTGGGAGGCTGATAACCATCAGGCATTTGCAAGGATTCGATCCTCTTTGTATATGGTTTGGTGTAGAGGCTTTGTCTACCAAGACCTCCCCCAAGTTGGCTTTCGGTGGCACTTGCTATCATTTCTTGGAGTTTTTGGACGGTGATTAACTTCAAGGAATCTCCACGAAGTTTTGTATTCCTTGTGTAGGACATGGGCATCGAACTTCAGCTCGATTCTTCCGCATTATCTTCACTTTCATCATTATCGAGCGACTCGGTTGTTGGCAATTTCTCGAGTTTCTTTGCCAGAATGGCGATTTGTTGGCTTTGGCGATTGATTTGAGCTTCTTTATCTTCACCTTCCTCGATGAGCTTTTGAATGTGTTCTTTCATATTTGCAAGTTCTTCCTCGATGGTAGTCACTTCGATCGCCATGACATCGACACCATTTATTGATCCATGGGTTGATGCCATCACGTGATTTTCGCGTGGGGACGGGGATTCGTTCTTGTCGTCATGAATGGATATTCCCTTGGCCACCATTGTTGAAGGAACTTGCTTCGTTGCTTGAATGAAGAAAGAGATGAGAGGTAAAGATGGTCCCACCGGGCGTGCCAAAAATTTGTAAACACAATTTTTAACTAAGTCTGCAAAACAAAGTCAAGATTAATGTAACAAAATAAGAAGTTTTATTGATTTGAATTTTAGGGTACAATCTCTAATTTGATCCTCTGATTCGATCTCCACATTGATTTGACTTGTTGTATCACAAACTTGGCTTGACACCTTCGTTATACGGATTTGATTTCCTTGAATGAGGGCCTCCGGGCTTGATCTCTTCAAGTCTTCTTTTGTTTTCTTGAATGAGGGCCACTGGGCTTGATCTCTTCAAGTCTTCTTCTTTAGAATAGAACGGCACGTTGATTTTGATGCTTGTTGTTCTTCTTCTAGGTTAAAAGAATTTGATGTTGGTTGATGATTTTCTGAGAGTTTTTGTGTAATCTGGAATAACTCTGGATTTTCTCCACCTTCTGGTTTTTCTGACCTTCTGGATTTTCTCTCTGGTTTCTCCCCTCTGGTTTTTTCTAAACCTCCTTCAAATGAGACCGGAGAGCTCTATTTATAGAGTTTTCTAGGGTTTAGGTTTAATGAGTAGCCACCATGAGCCTCATGGGCATCATTTATCCAAATAGCTCATTTTGTTGTTAAGTCTTAATCCAACCGATAAATGACTAATAATGAAAACGACCCAAACTTAATTATAAATCCAAATTAATTAATACCATTTTTCTTTTACGTTTATAAAGTCAACTGTTGACTTTACTGGATTAATGAAATATGATGACGTGGCACATTATAATTTTTTTGTGCCTACAGTAACCATAAGTTTTTCCGAACCTGAAAATGACCCTAAGGTCTAATAAAGTTTCTGAATGCCTAATTCCGTTAATTAACTGTTAAATCCTAAGCCTAGTAACAATTATTTTAAAAACATTCCCCCTCTCACCAGTTGACCCAACACCATTCCTCCATCACCATCACCAGTCCATTCCACGACCACCTAACCCACCATGGGAACACCAACCCACTCCATGGACCGAAACCACCATCCCGCTACTAGACCCAACACTGCCTAACCAACATGTTCCGAAAGCACACCACCACGTTGTCCCAAAAGCACCACCACATTGCCACCGCCTAACCCACCATACCCTGAAAGCACCACCACGTTGCCGCCGCCTAACCCACCACGCCATGAAAGCACCACCACATTGCCACCGCCTAATCCACCATGCCCTGAAAGCACCACCACATTATCAATCTGGGGCATGTTCAAACCCATAAACATTAAATGTAGTATAATTATTTTCTAACATCTTTCTGCACCAAATTTTAGTTGTTTTAGTTGTCTTAAAGTACTAACGTATAGTACAGATAAAACACGGGACATCGCCCGTGTCTAAATACTAATTTGACAATTAAATTGTGACATAAAACACCCATCACTGGTGCTTATATAATAAAGTTATATAACAAGGAAATGTTCATATATAGTGTGGGAAATATTCATTTCTTATGTAGCAATGAGAATTTCTAAATTGATTCTGGAAATAGGAAGATAATATTGTTTACTTTTGGTCAATATTTCTCTTCAATAATGTAATGCTTGGTAACAATAACATCAAGTCTTCCATAATAAATGCTCGGATAGATCGAAAGCGAGGGAAACAATCCGCCTCTCAAGTTTGACAATACTTGGAAGTTGGAACTACTGACAACTGACATTACTCGTTACGTCGTTAGTAATAATAGACTTATATCTTACCCCACCCTATCCCGCCATCCTCAAACAGTCAAACCCCCCAACGGCCCTATCTACGACTACGAGGAATGGTAAATTTCTGATATTGCTAGTGGACTACTTGTGCGCTAGCAATAATGAAATAATTCCTCTCTAACGAAATAAACGTACTAATTGCATATTTGACATTATTTACAGTTTTATATTTAATCGGAATTTGTGACTTATACATAAGGGAAAATATAGTTATGTGGAGTCTTGTTGGATTTGTCTCAACTTGTAGTTTTCTATGATCTAATGTTTATAGTTTTTACAAATACATAATTAGAGATATTAATATTTAAAGTTTTATCTTGGCATGCGTGCCCAAACTAAATGCTGCATTTATTTTGTTACGGAGGAAATATAATAATTATGGAATTTCGTACTTTTTTATTGGCAATCAGGGTTGTCCAGAAGTCTAGAACCGTACTAGATCGGAACCGATTGGACATGTGGACTGAGCTTCTTGATTATGGTGGACCGAGGACCATATCGGAAAATTCAGGTCCGATCCAGTCTAGACCTGAAAAATCAGGTCCACTTCAGATATGGACCTATTCTGTGATTTACAATGTTTTTGTTTAAAAAAATTTATTCTATTTTTGAAATTTTTTGATATGTTTCATGAATATGAACATATTACCCATATCTATCTATTATCATATGCTCCAATATTGGCACAAAAAGCCTAATCATATTCCATCTTGTCAATAAGTATTTATATTTAACGAATTCTTGTATTTTTTTGATATATAGGTAACAATATCTCTAAACGAAAACCTATAAAAAAACTTGTAGACTGTTAGTATTCTAATCTTACATTTATAAATTCAATGCAACATCATAACCATTAAATTCATCCTAAAAAAAATTAAATATGAAAAAAAAATATTTCAGGTTTTTGGGTTCGACCAAGTTTTTTCAGGTTTTCGACCGAACTGGACTTGAATCGCGAAATCTCAATATTTGGTATATAGCACTATATTAATTGGCTTCGGACTTCGAACTATTAATTTTTGGATGTTGTGTGCCACCTTTTTGATAATGCCAAAAGTGGAGAAGATTTGGTATATAGCACTATATTAATGCTAGATGTTTATTCCCATGTCATCATATCATGTTTACCAATGTAATGTCTCATATTATTTTCTTTCCCATTTGAAAATATATGTGCTTATGTTGAGGGGGAAGTATAATGTGTTTGTAATCATCAAAAAGGGGGAATTTGTTGGGACTCTAAGTTCTTTTTATTTTGATGATGATAAACACGTTGTATTATTACATTTTGATGTGTATGATAGTATTCTAAGCAACGTGATAACATGGACTTCATGGAAGCTCAAGTGGCGGAAGAAAGTGGATAGCACAGTGCTTTTGGTAGTGAAACCTACTGGTTTTAATTATAAGAAGTAGTTTAAGTATAAAAAAAATTAGAAAAAGGTAGTTAAACCTATAATGTGTATCATAAAAGGGGTTTTGACAAAATTACCTTAAGATGTACTACTCCATCTGTTTATTGTTACACTTGTACTTTTTACGCATGCCAATGGAAAACTTTGAGCACTTTTATCTCTAATTACGTATTTGTAAAATTTATAGAAACTAGATAGTAATATTCTACGTATAAAGAGGAATCTAACAAAATCCCACATGACTATATTTTTTCTTATGTATAAATCACAAAAGATGGTCAAAATGACATATGTGAATAATATAAAATGTCTAAATGTAACAATTTTTAGAAAATGGAGGTAGGACTATTTTCTTATTTGTGTGCGACCTGTGTGTATAATTTTATGCTCTAACATAGACTATTCTACATTAGTTAACTTCACATAAACAAGTGTATGTAATGGGAAAAAACTAACAAAATTCATTATTAATGTGACGCTATGCAATAAACAATATTCTATGATTATATAATCTAATATTTTTTTATTTTCTAAGAAACAAATATAAATAACCAACATATTAAAAAATCTTCCATCTCTATATGCTTGTCTCATTTTCCACGGTAAAATATCTTTCATATATTCAATGTTGTTTCAATTTCTTTCTTACTAATGGGAGAGCATAAAATCAGCATATTTTATTTTATAATGGTAAGAAAAAAGAGAATCGAAAGTACAGTTTAGGAGATCATCCGCTCTAAGGGCACTCCTAAAGCATCATTACAAAGTATTTGGAACAGTTCAAAACCATTCCAATCTGTAATACAAGGAGAATCTATAATTAGATGACCCGCATTTTATCTAGTCGGCTGCGCGAGTGACTTCTCTATAGACATGCTTGGTGTGGAAGTTCTCGAATTGAGATTTGCAGGAAGATTTTAGTAGCTTCAATGATGTTTCCTATTTGCTATGGTGAGTTACACTTTCCATTTGCTGAGTAAAATCAGCATATAGTTTGATTCAAACAAGGTCATTTTACAATTTATACAAGGGTATTTCTGCAATGATTTGTACTTGACTTTTACCCACAAATAAGATTTGATCATCTCACAAATAAGGTTTTAGAAAAAACGGTTAATTGGTCTGGTCCAGGCAACACTAGACCAATTCAGCTTCTTCATTTGTGCGCCATTTTTATTGTATTCACTAATCCGTATTAGATAATGCCAGATCTGATTTATGGGATCTGTTAGACTTTTACCACTAGTAAATAAAAAAATCATGCTTACAATATATTACTCATTCATTTTATAATTCTTGCAACACTCGTACGTTCTAGGTCAAACATTTAAATTTTAGTATATACTAAAAATAGCCATGTAAAATCTCGTTAGATTCGTATTAATGTGTACTTTAAATATCAATTTATATTATGTTTCAAATTAATTGCTATATTTTTTCCTAAATAGATGTTCCAAATCATTTTTTTTTGCTAAGTAATAAAGATGTATTAAAACCAAAACGCAATACAACCTAACCAGTTATGCAGAGGCAAACCAATTAGGTTGGACTCCCTCTAAACAACATAGCTAGTCCCAATACAGACTCAAGCTAATTACAAAAAGGAATTTTACTTGTAAGCTCCCTAAGCCAATCTCTCTCACTTCTTGTAACTTTACAAGGAAGTATACTATAAATCCTATCTATACAACTTCTCTGAATCTTATTTACATGACTAGAAATGCTATCTATTTTTCCATTCCAAAAAGCATCATTTCTAGCTAGCCCAATCGGATAAATCACAACAGCCAACACAGCATTAAGCACAATAATCTTCTGAAAACTGGACCTTCTGCCACACCTGATTTTCTCTAAGTAGTACATTGGACTAGTATCAAACACATCCATATCCACCCACACATTCAAAAGACTAATCAGCTTCATACTAAACACATAGGAAAAAACATGTGAGCATGTGTCTCCTCATCTCTACCACACAGTTTACAATAAGGATCAACTGCTAAGCAAAATCTGAACAGCTTCTCTGTAGTGTGCAATCTTTATTTGATTCATCACTAACCAGCTAATTATGAACCTGCATTTAGGAATAAGAAGCCTATTCCACACTAAACTTCTCCAATTTACTCTAACAACCATGCCCCTCAACCTATCATAGCAGCTTTTGATTGAAAAATATTCCATACTGCTCAATTGTTGTTCCGAGTACACACTCTTCAAATATTCCTTTACCTCACAAATTATGCACCAATACCAACTACACCCCCTGAGGAGGAGTGTAATCCCACCAATTTGCGCCCCGAATATAAACAACATTGATCCATCTAAGCCACACACTATCCTTCTTAGCTGCTATAGCTCATACATATCTGCCTAATGCAATTAAGGCTACTTTATTCCAGAGACATATATCTCTCACTCCCAATCCACCAGCACTCTTAGGAGAGCACACCCTCTCCCATCGGATATTCCCAGGCCTAATATGGTGATGCTCACCACTCCAAAGGTAAGCTCTACAAATTCTGTTAGTATCATTCATAATCCTCTTGGGAATAATCAACAGCTGAGCCCAATATATATGAATACTCATTAAAACAGAATTAATAAGGATCAATCTACCTTGATAAGATAGATGTCTACTACTCCAGCTTCTAATTCTTGTTATCTTCTCATTTAAGCTATCACAATCATTTGTTGAGATCCTTTTAAAATAGATAGGGACCGCCAAATATTTGAAATGCAGCTTGCCTAAGCAAAACCCTGCCATCTGCAATATCTTGTCAACCTCATGTTGTCTCACCCCATCAGTATAAATTTCAGACTTTTGTTTGTTAACATCAAGCCCAGACACCTCAGAAAAGTGTTGGAACCTTCTCAACAGCTGCAATACTGAGACATAATCACCCCTGTTGCACATAATAATATAAATCTGCAAAGCACACCCCCCCCCCCCCCCCCCCCGCGGGGATGATTAAGACCCTTCTTACCCCCCATAGCACCTAGGGTGAAAGTTGGAACTCATTCTTCTCTGCTACCAATTTCATAGTTCTTGAGAAAATACTCACATCCCACATAGAACAAAGAGGAGAAAAACCCTAAAATGGGACAAATGGCATAATATGGGCCTTTGTGATTCGTTTAGATATCTTTGTAGACCTAATAAATTTTGACCTGCTCTAAAATAGACCTAATAAAACTGGATTTTGAACATATTATATGACCCCGAAACCCAATAATATAACTAAAACCAATAAAATCGAAGATAAGTGGGCCAAACCGTAATCGGATTGGAAATTGACTCTAATGATCGTCTTTTCAGGTTTATTATTGTTTTCGAAGCATTTTTGGCTTAAACTTGGGCAAAAAGAAAATCGTATTATATGACATTGTAGTTGCTTGTGATGTCTAAGCAAATACGACATTGAATCGATCTGAAATTGACCTCAACCCGTAGTTATCTTAGTCAAAACTAACCCGATCCACCATTTTGCTAGGTCTATTCCTTCCGTATCATCTATATATATATTAAAAAGCGTAAGCATATGATGCAATCCGCCACATGTCACTCTCAATTCTTAACAACAATATTCTATCAACGTTTCTCTCATAAAAATACAAATTGTCCATGAGAAGTTTCGAACCTGCGACCTCAAGTGTGGAAGATAAATGCTCTAACCATTGTGCTACTACATTTTTGTTGCTTCTTTTATCAATACTAATAATGATATTATGATATTATATGTTTTCAATAAAAAAACAATAATTAAGGTACAATATTTTAGTTAGATTTATGAATAAAACAATCTAGGACTTTTTATTAACATCTTTCTACACCAAATTTTAGTTGTTTTAAAAGTACTAAAGTATAATACATATAAATCCCATAGCATCGTCTGAACTTAAATACTAGTTTAGTGTCATAAAACACCAATTTTCTTGTTTCTTAAACTTTGATATTGACCCCAAAAACACACTTCGAGGTTATTATACTAGGAATATAAAAATTGAACCCATGCAATTGTTAATCCAAGTAAATGATCAAGCGCTGGCTTCCAAATAAATGACAGAGATACCAATCATTGGAAACCTAACATTATTTGCTCTGCAGCGTTATTACAATTATTTTTTGCATTCAACGTCTTTGTGGTGCTGCCTACTCCAACTTGCTTGGTAAACACGATAGCCCCATGCGAACAAGTCTAACCGTGTAGATATTAGAAAACAACTTATCTCGTTAGCTTTGGTGCTCAGGAAATCTATATAAAGGATGATCTATGTGATACAACTAACCAATTCACAAAACAAAAGCCGCTATTTCTCTAGCCTACACAATGAACAATCTTGCAATTTTCTTCATCTTCTCCCTCTTAGCCTCTTTCTCTTATGCCATAGAATTTGATTTCTGTGTTGGCGATCTTAGTCTCCCTCGGGGATCACAAGGATACGCTTGTAAAGATCCCGCTACGGTTACAACTGATGATTTTGTTTACACTGGTTTTCGTGGTGAAAGAACCATAACAAATGTTTTCAAAAACAATGTGACTCTAGCATTTGCAAATGCATACCCAGCATTGAATGGGTTAGGCATCTCCATGGCAAGGTTAGACTTAGGCGTAGGAGGAGTTATTCCACTACACTCCCACCGCACGTCAGAAGTAATTATCGTTATTCGTGGTACAATCATTGCAGGGTTTATTGACACAAATAACCGAGCCTATTATAAAAGGCTAGAGGTTGGTGATGTCATGATCTTCCCACAATCTATGCTTCACTTCCAAGTTAATGTTGGCCAAATTCAAGCTACTGCATTTGTTAGCTTGAACGGTGCGAACCCAGGAATACAACTCACTACACCCTCCTTGTTTGCTGGAAATTTGCCGGCTGGGATAGCTGAACAAATCACACTCTTAAGCCATAAGGAAGTAATGAGGTTGAAGAGAGCTTTCGGTACAGCTTAGTATCCTACTATTGGATTAACTGCTCGGGTCATATCATCCTTAATTATGATATAAAATATTAATGTTTTTTTAATGCGTCATAAACATGAGAACTGTAATAAAGAGTACACTCATGCCCCTGTTATTAGCTTCTTTACTTGAAACTTTGTATTATTACGTTTAGGACATTACCTGCATTTCCCTTTTAAGTCCATTGGAATAATAATGAAATAACGTATGCATAAATTTAAATTTAATAATCAAGAATCAAGATGAATGAGTGTAGTCTATCAAACTTCCACTTTAATTTGCAAATTGTATTTTATAAGACCCCACAAGAAGATGGTAAAGGGCAGGGTCGTCTCGTATAATTAGGGGGCCCAGTGCGAAATTAATAAGACTCCATAAGGTTAAAATTTTCGTTATTTATATTGATATCAAAATTAAACTTTCATACTTCCTCCGTGACAGAAAAACGCAATAATTGTACTTTTGCCCCATGCCGAGACAAAACTTTAAAGATTAATATCTCTAATTAGATATTTTTTAAAATTATAAACACTAGATCATAAAAAAAAACTACAAGTTGTGACGAATCCAACGAAACCCAACATAACTATATTTTTCCATATGTACAAGTCACAAATTACGGTCAAAGTGAAAATTGTGAATAGTGTCAAAAGTACAAATGCTGCGTTTTTTATGTTACCGAGAAAGTACAATAAATATAAGTTATTTTTTTCCAAACAAAAATCAAGCCATGTTACATAGAAATTGGGGATAAACTCACAAACGGCTAATCAAATAGAAAAATTAAGGTTGTTCAATTGTTTAGATAGAAAAATGTAAAGCTTGAGCATGGAGAAGAGAAAGAGACAAGCAGGATTTCATGGAGATGTTCAAAAGTACTGAATATTTAATAGTATCGAGTTTGGTTTTGGGAATTGAAATGCATTAAATGATTAAAAGAAAGTTGACTGAGGAGATGTTGCTGCTTCAAGTTAGTTTTTATTGTCTCACGCATCATGATGCAGTAAATAGGTTTTTTTACTTTAGGCGAAAATTTAGTAAATTGAGACTAAAATTTTTGGGCCTTGTATGATTGCTCACCCTTCACATGGCCTTAAACGGCCCTGAGGATGGATTTACCGTTACACTTTTTAACTATTCATCTTAAGATGGTAATTTTTGTAAGCCAGTTTCTAGTTTTCTACATGTTTCAAATAGAAGATTAAGACCATGATTTTGTACACATATGCAATGGAGAGAAAGCATATCAAACCCATTAAGAAATAAATTAAATGAGCTAATTTGTGAATTATGATGAACCTCTTTACCCCTTTGGGTCAAAGGCGGATCCATTGGAAGGTTGGGGTACGGTTATAAAATAAATCAACCATTCAATAATTTTTTTTAAAAATAAGCAGTTAAATATTGCAAAACCCCATGTAAACATAAAATTAAACGTTCGAAATACAAATAGTTCAAAAGAACCTCATTACAATTACATCACTAACAACTTGCAAGAGAAGGTTTCTTAAATATGGAGAAGATGACATAGAAGATTTTTGTGACTTCCTCCGCCTCCCTCCGAATAGAACTCCAAACTTTTATTGTTCATCTTTCAATCCTACAATTACATAACCATTAACCAAATATATTTGAAAGAGAGAGGTGAGGTGAGTGGCGTGAAACTTAAAGAGAGAGAACGTACAAGTCCTTTTTGAGTCAGTTTTGTTTTGCTCTAAAAGAAGGGTTTTTGAGGTCTTTTTGACCTATATTCACATAAAAAGCTACTTATACATATACTATGAATTGGGCTTTTCGTTTTTTGCTTGTTTTTCATATTTCGGAGTCGGATACGCCTGTACTCCAATGTACCCCTTGAATACGCTCATGCCTCTGACCCCACAAGGGGGCACATAAGACCATAAATGGGACATGCATATCAAGTAAGTGTTGGTCCAATGGTGATGGGGACTGGCTTTGGTAGGACGGACCCGTGTTCGAATCCCCGCAACACCCTTGGGAGAGGAATGGAACCTAACCACCCCGAACTTGACCTCGATCCGGATGTAGCCCGAAGGGTGAACCGGGTGCAAACATCAAAAAAAAAAAAATGGGACATGCATGCACCCTTCTTTGTAAAAATCAAGTGGAAATGGGGAATATAATTAAGGGACGACCATTAAGGCATTAATGAAGCAAATAAATTATGAAATTAAGAGCTTTCCTCAACATCTTATACAGGCCATTCGGCCCATTCCAATGTCAACTCCATGCTCTTTCATGAAGATAAGGTTGGCGGCGCGCTTTTCTTGCTGAACAATATAGCTCAAATTCAAAAGTCTAACGTTTTGCTAGATCAAATATTATGAGTCAATCTGCATTTTTTGAGGCTTACTATAATGTTTAATCCCGCATTTTTTAGTAAATCTATCTTAGAGGTAGATTATTATGAGATCATTAAAAGTTGAGATCATTATAGAGGCCAGACAAAGGTAAGATTATTCTTATCAAGTTTTCCTTTTTCATTTTAGTTTTTAGTTGATACGTAATCTGGATGCTCTAGTTCATTGATTTTAACCCATTTATTAAAGTAGTCTAGGTTTAGGATAACTAACTCGCTCATCTATGTTCGGTCAGTTGTTTAGTTAAATTGAATTGAATATATATAGCTAGTGGTTGATATTGATTCTATGGGATCAATTCTAATTTACCTACATTATTAGAGCACCAGCAATGGGGCTTTTATTGGGTCCAAATTGTGAAATGGGAGCCAAATACCCTCTAAATCCATTGCAAGAATGCTCCAAATATAATTGGAGGCTATTTAAAATGGAAGCCTCAAATTAACCATCATTTGACATGTGTCCATGCAACTTGAAATAAATAATAAATTCTTAGTGTATTTGGAGAGAGAAAAATAAGATGGGCCACACATGAATTATGTAATTGGAGCCTTAGCATTGCAAGAATGTGTCTCAAATATGAATAGGTAAATGAAAAAAGTTAGTGGAATCTGATGTGGCAAAAGGAGAGAAGGAGAGAGAAGATTTTAAAGGGATTTGGACCCCAATGCATTGCTGATGCTCTTAGAAGAACTAAGTTTCAAACCCGTGCAAACTGCACGGGGCTTTTTTTGCTGATTTAAAGCATGTTATTCATATTTCAATGGATTATGGTTGAGTTGAAAGTCAATAATAATAAAATGTGAATTTTGTGATATCTTTTCTAAAAGCACGTTGTACAAATTAATGAAGTGTAAGGGCCTGTTCTCTTCGGCATAATTCAGCTGAACTGAACTGAACTGATTGGAACTGAACGAAACAGAACTGAACTAATTGGAGTTGAACCGAACTGAATTTAATTGAATTGAATTGAATTGAATTGAATTAAATTGAATTGAATTAAATAAATATATAAATAATATTTAAACAATAATAATATGAATATTAAATAAAAATTATAATGATAAGTAATAATAATGAATAATAATAGTATTTTGGATATTTTTAAATGATAGTTATAAATAAATACTATTAATAAATATTAAATAATAATAATAATAATGATTAATGATTATAATAATAATTAGTAACAATTGTTTTATAATCTTTGTATTAATATACAAATACTTGATGATGATTATATAATAACAATAATATCTAAGAAGTAAATTAATATTACTATTTTAATAATTAGATTTAATTCTATAATAATATTTATAAATAAAATAATGATTGGGTAGGATCATACAAAATTGCATCATAAACCATTTTGACGTGATTTGATTGGTTTATGCTTTTGACCTAAACCATGTTCCTCCTTAATGATAATAGTAATAATAATGAGTAAAGCTATATATATATATATATATAATATATATAATAATAATAATAATAATAATAATAATAATAATAATAATAAGAGTAATTAGTAAAATAAATTAGACCAGCATAATAATACTCCCAACGTTTTTTTAAATATGCACATTTCTGTATTTTGGGGTGTTTTTTTTAATTGGTACCTTTTTACCTTTTGCCATAAATGGAAGGTTGGCCTACCTAATTATTAGATTTCTCTCCTACTTTTTCTTTTCTTCTCTCTATCTTTTTCACTTTTTCCTTATTTTTACTAACCTTGTCAATTACTTTTACACTTTTTTCCTTGGTTCTAGTGCAAAGCCTTAGGTGCATATTAAAAAAAAACGTATGGAGTAATATTTAACAAAATGATTGTAAAAGAATGGAGTTGAACTGAACTGAACTGAAAATAAACTGGGGAGAACATGCCCTAAATCTTCGGATAGACGGTCTATCATATATTTAACCTAAAATCTTGGCGTGTAAAGTAAAAAAATTTAAACCTCGAAGTTTTAACTTTAGTTACATACAGTCTATCCATATACTAAGGGAGAAGTATGGTCAGAATTCAATCCGAAAATTTTGGCTATTATCCAATCCGAATTTTTGGGAAAAAAATCTTTAAAATCAAGGATTTTTTTTTTGTAAAAAACTACCTTTTATGATACACATTGTAGATTTAACTACCTTTTCTATTTTTTTAGTTTACCTACCTCTTAAAATTGAAACCAATAGGTTTTACTACCAAAATCGCTTTCAGGCCAAATTTTTTAATGACGATTTTACCCTTTAGTGGTTTTCAGTCATGTTCTTCAATTTTCCCCAGTTTTCACTCGATTTTCTCATTTAAATCAACCCTAGTTCATCAATTTGGGATAAATTTGAAGATTCTTTTCAATTGGACATTTAATTGGGTGAAATCTCTCGTCGTTTGATTTTACCCTACTCTGTCACCGGCGAAATATGTTCGGTCTAGTGGTGGTTACTCTCTCGATGGCAGAATCTAGGCTGTTTGGTGGTGGTTATTCACTGGTCGGCGGAATCTAGGCTGTTTGATGGTGGTTTTTCACTCACCGGCGGAATCTGGGCTGCCCAATATGAATCTATAAAACTAGGGTTTGCAAAAAATGACGTAAAATTGAAGATCTGAGCACTTGATTCACGAATTATTGGCCAATAAAATGTCCAATTGAATGAAAATTGGGAAAAAATGAAGATTTGGGCACTTGATTCACGAAAATCGAACGAAAATTGGGGGGAAATGAAGAACATGATGGAAAACCGCTAAAATTTGGCCTGAAACCAATTTTGGTAGTGAAACCTACTGATTTCAATTATAAAAGGTAGTTTAACTAAAAAAAATAGAAAAGGTAGTTAAACCTACATTGTTTATTATAAAAGGTGGTTTTTGACAAAATTTCCTAAATTCAATTTTATTTAATGAAAAAAATAGGATATTTCGGATCGGGTATTCGAATTTCCAAAAAAATCCGATTTTTAACATATTTCGGATTTTTCGGATATCTGAAAAGGCATACGAAAATTTTCGGATATCCCATCTGAATTACCCGAAACTTTATATTTCGGATCGGATACCCGAATTTTCGGATCAAATCGACCGGATCGCGGATCGGATTTTTATAAACACGCCTACCATATACACATGAATAAACCGTTTAAAACAAGTTTTTGAAATTGATGAAGTTGTTACACAATAGTAAAATATACTCTTTTCTTCCCTCCCTTTTCCCCTTTCCATCTCCTGTTCTCAGCCCCCTCGGTCAGAGCCCCAACCCCCTAGCCAAGGCTGATCTTGAGGGGTGTTTGGAGGGGTGACAGCCAAGGGCTTGGGCCCATCTTCTAGGTTTTAAAATAGTACTCACTCTGCCCCATAATATAAATTCGGTTTCCTATTTTAGAGTCAATTCCTAAAATATTTGACCAATTATTCTTTTATATATATTAACATATTCGTGTGGGATATTGTTAGATTCATCTTAATATGTACTTGCATAATATCAACTTTTATATTTTTTTAATACAAACTAAAGATATCGAAGGTCAAAGGTACATCTCGGAGATTATGCAAAATAATAAAAGACTTATAGTATGGGACGGAGGGGGAGGGAGAAAGGTCCAATTTATAACATTGTTTTTTCCAATCTTCACAACATCAGCTATGAATATGATGACATGTTCACGAGTCACGACAACTCTTTGTCTTCATAGCTTTCTCTCCCTCTTCTAAGATTCAATCTTCTCCCTCTAATGCCCAAATTTATCTCTAACCCCCACTAAACTCATGGTATAATTCAATATTTCCGAAAATATTATATAGTTAAACCATTAACCTCGTCCTAACTATGTCAATGATAATTTTTTCTACAATTTAATCCGAGATAAATTACAATTTGTATAATGCATTACTCATACATTTTAGCCTAAAAAAGAAGTTGTTAAGAGATTCTGAGATTAAGGATATAAGGTTTTTTAAATAAAATATTATCATACGTTTTTAGTTTGTTCTATTATACTACCTCCGTTCCCATTTGATATTCCCATTTGGAATATGGGGGAAAACCAATGCAAAGTGAGATGGATGAAAATATTTTTAATTTTTTATTATATAAAGTGTACTTTGCTACTTTTGTTTTTGAAAAAGTAAGAGACGGAGAAAGAAAAGTGGGTGATTGAGAAATAAAATATTCTAAAGTGGGCCCATGTGTAAGACAAAAGGTAAAAAAATGTAGTAAATATTTGGTTATTGAAGGGTAAGATGGAAAAATAGAAGTTCTTAAATGGAAAAGATTCAAAGTGGGAAGAACTTTTAAAAACATCCCAAAAAGGAAAAATGAGAAAATCAAATGGAAAGTATATACTTCATCCGTATCAAATTAGATGCTACACTTTTTTTTGCGGACTCCAATGCATTTTTTTATGTGAGAGAGATAGAGAGAAAGAAAAGCCAAATAAATAAGTGTAGCATCTAATAAAAAATTTCCTTATTTGGAAAGTGTAACAACTAAAAGAAAACGGAGGAAGTAGTATACTTATTAATGGCCCCAATCACCATTTCGCCAAGGGCCCCAAAAATCAGGACCAGGCCTGCCCCTAGCCACCCACGACCAGCCACCGCTGCACCCCACGAGACCTTTGTCGTCGTGCTCCACGAGATCTTCACAACTTTTTAAAAAAAAAATAGTGTACAGCCCACGAGAACAGGTTCAACCATGGAGGAAGTGGCCACTAGACTGGTACTCCCATGGTTGAACCAATTCGCAGGATCGGTTCTCCCATGGTGGAACCGGCTTCAATGATCGCTCATTGTTTCTTTAAAAAAATTGTGAAGAAATCAGAGGAATAAGGTAACACTTTCTAGCCTCCTAAAGGAAGTCTAAAAAGATAAGATAAGGTTATGCGCACACAAGCTAACTTCAGGTATGCAGTTAGTTCCTATTAGCCTCGGCCTTACCTGATTGCTATAAAAGTTTGAACGGTAAGTTTTTTAAGTGATGAAACCGCAATCGATTTAGCTCTTGAGGGAAGGGAAAGGCGAACAATCATTTGTCTAAAGAGAATAGACGTATAGGGCAAACAATGCTCTCTACTTTCACTTCTAACTAAAGGCAAACAGCCGGCATTGCAAGCAAATAAAGAGCCCCCGCCCATTTGAAGTCGTTGCAAGCTGGAAAGCGTACCGGCAGTTTGAGTCGCTCTTTCTTCCCAGCTTGGTACTTCGATAGAGGCTTTTCTTCACTCATTGTCCTTATAATAGGAGCATTGGGCATCCCATCAACTCAGTAGTACTGTAGTACGAGTTAATGTATCAATACAGTGACTTTTGATCAGCCTTCCTTGCTTGATGCCAAAAGGGCAGCCACGCCTACCTCTAATTGAGCAAGCCTTGTGAATAGCTGAAATGAAATACCAGCAATTTTGCAAGATTATATTGAGGGATGAAATTGGTGTTGGAATTTAATTGTTAATGGATGGGGAGGGTAAACTGTGCAGGGTGATTATTGATGATTATGGCATATAGGTGGCTGGGTAGATGTAGGATAGATTAGTTCTATTTCTGTAAAGGGTCGATTTTTTTGTTGATGGATGGCTGGACCTTGTTAGTGGGCTTTTTAAAGTTTTGTAAATGTAAATTGGGATTTAATATGATGGAGGAAGAATTTCTGAAAATGGAGGCTTTTAATATCTCTATACTATAAGGGAAGAGGGGGAGGGGGGGGGGGGTGGACACCAAAATTAAGAAAAGAAAAAAAAATCAAGGAAGTTCTTAAGAAATTAAGTTTTATTTCCTATCTTAGCCATCATATTTTTAGCAACATATGTTTAAAACTTCAAACTAAGATATTTAAAAATCTGCAAAATAAACATAATTTTAAAAAATATCAATGGTTATATTTTCTCGAGATCTACAAATAGACACCCACTTTGCTATATTTTTATATACTTTTGATTTTTTTTCAAATACATGAATAATTGATTGATTGCTCATGGGTGATGGTGCATTTGATCAAATTAATCATGAAACATGATAAAGTATTTTAGGATGATTGAGAAAGTGTTAGAGGGAGAGGGATGATTTATTTTTTTAACTCATGAGTGATGATGCTAATGACATCTTCCATTAATATTTTGTAAGATTATTGTCTTCTTTGGCGTTTTATTTTTAAATTACTATTGTTGTTCAACACTCTAATATTTATTACACTTTTTTTTGTATTTAAATTATTTCACTATTTAAACTCTTTTGAGATTAATAATTACAGCCTCTAAAAAAATAAAATAACTAAAACTTAATAATTATTTTTAATAGTATGAAAACTATATATGTATACACTTAATTCACTTGAGAAATTGCAATATAGTTTTTTCCAAATCTTTACATATTACTCTTTCACACAAGGCACGCATCGCATGCATATAAGGCTAGTATGTTAGATATCAACTGTGCATATATTTGACAAAAGGAAGGGAGGAGGCATGCTAGTGGGGTCCACTTTACAGTGAAATTAGAAGGGAGTAGAAAGCTGCATAACGGTAGTATATTTGGTTACAGAGTAGTATATACTTCCTCCGTTCTTTAATACTCGTACCATTTCTATCTTTCACACTATTCACATATGTTCACTTAAATTAATATTGTGACTTATATGTAAGAAAAAAATATAGTCATGTGGGATCTTGTTAGATTCGTCTCAATGTATAGATTATTAATATCTAATTTGCATAATTTTTTATTGTGTATAATTAAAGATATTTAACATCTAAATTGTGTATTGGGTTGCGTAAACTGGTTCAATGGTGCGAGTATTAAAAAACGGAGGAAGTATTCAAAATAAGGTAGTACAAATTCACCAAAGCAAGTTAATTTTTATATGCTCTGAATTAAATAATATCCATTTCATCAACTACAAATAAGGTAGTACTTTAGGGTATTAGTTTACATCTTATAAAAAGGTAGTATACATCTAATAAAAGGTAGTACTATTACATAATGGATTCACTTGTTATTAATTATCAATTGTGTTGCTTGGTTATTTACCACTAGATTTTTATGCACGCGATGCGTGCGACAACAATTTTATTATGAAATTTCATAATCTACATTAAATAATTTTATGGATAGTCCCATCTTACCACCTAAACTTTTCATGTTTTAGAAACTCCCACCTTAATGTCTATTTTTTTTAAATTCCACCTACCATTTACGATTTTATTAAAAACTCCCACCACTTAACGGTTTTTGTCAAATTTCATTAACAAAATCATTAAGTGGGTCCCACATATACATTTTGTTAACAAAATGGAACTTGAAATAGTTGCAATTCTTTCCAAATAGTGGTAATTTCTTCCAAATTTGCTCTAAATTTGTTGAAGATTTTCCCTTAAATTGAAGAAATTAACTTTAATTTCAACGTAAACTAATAATAAAATGTATATGTGGGGCTCACTTCACGGTTTTGTTAACGAAATTTAACAAAAATCATTAAGTGGTGGGAGTTTCTAATAAAATTGGGAATGATAAGTGAAAATTTAAAAGAAAAATTCATTAAGGTGAGAGTTTCTAAAAACATGAAAATTTTAGGTGGTTTTGAACAAAAAATCCAAATTTTATTTGCATACGATGTGTGTTTTGCCTACTGTAACATGCTAAAATGTGAAGGTACACCACATATTTTATTTTCAAGCTAAATTCATTTTGGCTCATTTTTCTTTGAAAACCTCCCTTACTCCCCACCATCAACTACAACTTTTGTTATATAGTACTCCGTAAGGTATTTTTTGCTCATTGTCCAGAAAAATTCAAAAGTACTTGAAAATAAGGTAAGATTTTTTTTGCTCATTGTCCAGATGATAAAAAATTCAAAAGTACTTGAAAATACTTTATCATATTTCTCACTCATGCTAAAATATTTTATCATGATCAATTTAATCAAATGTGCCTTCACTCATGAACAATCAATTACTCATGTATTTCAAAATAAAAATTTCAAAAGTATATAAAAGTATAGCAAAGTGGATGTCTATTTATAGATCTTAAGAAAATATAATCGTTGATATTTTTTTAAATTGTTTTGTACTTTGTAGGTTTTTAGATATTTTAGTTAGAAGTTTTGAACATCTTTTATTAAAAATATGATAGCTAAATTTGGAAATAAAACTTAATTACTTAATAAACTCATTGATTTATTTTATTTATTTTTCCTTTTTTCTTTTTGGTGTCCACCCCCACCTCTTCACTTATATAATAGAGATAAAGACAATACTCTTGATTTTATTTACAAAAAATGCCACTGATATATGTAAAGTTTACATGTATCAGATATAGACTTGACATTTCTCTGGTTTTGATGGAGGTTGAATTTATGAAAATGGAAAGGGAGTAGACTTCAGATGGTAGATCGGTGAAAGAAAGAGAAGAGTTTAAATTAAGTAAAGGTATTTTAGTCTTTTTGTATTAAAAATGTGGGTGTTTTTGTATTTTTGTAAGCACAGTTTAACAACCCCTTTTTTGAACGTTCCTTTAGCTAGATTAGACAAACCTATCATCGTTACATTTATAGTTTTACTAACTTCTGACTCGGGCAATGACCGGGAGATGTCTTGTTATTTTTATACATTATTTTCAACTAACTCGAATTAGGGATCAAAACTCAGTCGAACTTAATGTGAATCGTAATGTAAACTCGAGCATGTTAGTACATTTATATATTTTACCTAAATTTGATTGAATTGTAGTTTGGATATTTTTTGGTACTATTTTATTAATTCGAGATGACTTCAATATATTTCAATCTAATAATTTGTCATTGTATCTAAATTGAAATTAGATTTTTTTTCACATGCACAACTCGAGTGGCATTTAGTGTAAATAATATTGTTTTCTTAGTTAACTCTATTAGTTTAAAAGTGATAAAACTTAATTGGTCTCACATGTTACTTAAGCCTTACTGGATCTAAATTAAATTAGTCAATGCATTTCAAATCAATTCCGTTCAGTTCGGTTCACCTCTTTTATGCCAAATAAAACATGTCCTGAATAGGTAAAAATATAAGATTTTTTTAATAATTTTTCATTGTATCTAAATTGAATTAGATGGTTGTTTTTTCACATGTCCAACTCGAGTGGACCTATAAGATTTTTTGCAATAGAGAAAAACGTATCATAAGTGGATCTCGATTCAAAGTATTTTTCGAGATGAATCTAACGCTGCAAAAATTATAATTTTATGAGATTTGAAATGAAAGTTATGAATCATGTTATAATTTCACATTGATAGTATTTTTAGATAAGGGATGTAATCTTTTGTTTATGATATAATTATTCTTTTTAATTATTGTCTATTAAATTAAAAAATAAATTATTAATTTATATACATAATGTTAGAGGTGGTAAAAGTTGACACGACACAAGAACCCGATTCGAAATTAGCGGGTTTGAGTAAAGATTTTTGACACGTTTAAGTAAATGCATTGACTCAATATGACACGTTTATTTAACGGGTTGGGTTAGGGTCGAACTATTTGACACAAAAATGACACGACAACCCGTTTATCTACACATATTTCAAAGTCTTCCCCTGGTACATCTTACCTTCATTCACTTGTTTTTAAATTTAGTTTTTTAGTGTTACTTTTATATGCTATTAGATCTTATTTTAACTACTGCATAGAATATAATAAGTTCCAAACAAAAATATATGAATCGTGAACATCAAAAAGTTAAACGAGTCAACCCGAACCCGACACGTTTAATTAGAATACCGGGTTAGAGTCTCGGATCTTGACATGTTTAAGTAGACGGGTCGGGTTAGGGTTAGGGTTAGGGTTAGGGGAAGACAACCCGCCAACTCGTGAACCCAGTGGCGGATCCGCCTTTGAACAAGTGGGGTTAGTTGACCCCACTTGAGTTGGTAAAAATTGTGAAATTTTCCCTTAAAATTTTCAATTTTTAAAAATTGTCATGAAATATTAACCATTTGACCCCGATAAAATTTTATAATTACGCTTTTACCCCACTAAATAATTTTTCTGTATCCGCCACTACGTGAACCTGACACGAACCTGACACGCCACGACTCATTTACCACCTCTACATAGGGCCTGTTCTCTTCGACATAATTCAGCTGAACTGAATTGAACTGAACTGATTGGAGCTGAAGTGAACTGAATTGAACTGAATTGGACTAAACTTAATTGATTGGAGCTGAACTGAACTGAATTGAATTGAACTTAATTGAATTAAATTTAATAAATATATAAATAATTAATAAACAATAATAATATGAATATTAAATAAAAATTATAATAATAAGTAATAATAATGAATAATTAATAATGAATAATTATAATAATAGTATTTTGGATATTTTTAAATGATAGTTATAAATAAATAATATTAATAATTGTAAATTATTAATAATAATAATGATGATTAATTATTATAATGATAATTAATAATAATTATTTTATAGTATTTGTATTTATATATTAATACTTGATGATGAATATAAAATAATAATAAATATCTAAGAAGTAAATTAATATTACTATTTTAGTAATTATATTTAATAATATAATAATATTTAGTAATAAAATAATAATTGGGTTGAACCGTGCAAAATTACATCATAAACCGTTTTGACGCGATTTCATTAATTTATGCTTTTGACCTAAATCATGTTCCTCCCTAATGATAATAGTAATAATAATGAGTAAATCTATAATAAACAAAATAATATATAGATATAATAATAGTACTTAATAATAATAATATAAAAATAAATAATAATGATAATAATAATAAGAGTAATCAGTATAATAAATTAGTCTAATATAATAATAATATTTAATCAAATGGTTATAAAATAATGAAGCTGAACTGAACTGAACTGAACTGAATCAAACTGAACTGAATTGTACTGAACTGAATTGATTGGAGCTTAAAAGAACTGAACTGATTGGAGCTGAACTAAACTGAACTGAAAATAAGCTGGGGAGAACAGGCTCATAATGTGGAGTGATGTGGTGCCTACTTGAGTCTTTTTGATACGGCTTTATTATCTAGTACATATAGATGCCAAGGATGAAACTAGTACTCCCTCCGTTTTTTTTAATATGCACATTGTACAACTTGGGATTTTTTTTGATATGTACCTTTTTACCTTTTTCCATAAATGGAAGGTTGGTCCACCTAATTATCATAATTCTCTCCTACTCTTTCTTTCCTTCTCTCTACCTTTTCACTTTTTCCTTACTTTTACTGACCTTCTCTCTTACTTTTGCACTTTTTCTTGGTCCGCGCGCAAAAGCAAATACACATAGGGTTCGTTCTCTTCGTCTGAATTATTCTGATCTGGTCTGATCTGATCTGAACTTCTCTTATCTGAACTTTTATGATATGGTCTGAATTTTTCTGATCTGATCTAATCTAATCTGAATTATTCTGATCTGATCTGAAGTGAAGTTATTATTGTTGTTTTTTATTCTTATTCTTTTCTGATCTGATCTGAACTTTTCTGATCTGATCTAATCTGATATGATCTGATTTTTTCTGAACTGATCTGAATTTTCCTGATCTGATCTGATCATTATTGAAATAAGCACTAGATTGCTTAAATAATTTGAAAAGAAAATAGCCATAGGGGGTGTTTAGCCAATGGCTTTTGGCTAGTTTATTCATTGGCTTCTAGCTTTTAGCTTTTATTTCTGGTCAAATAGCCATAAAAAAGTGTTTGGTAACAGGCTTTTGCCGCCAAAAGCCAGAACCTACTTTCAGATGGTCTTATAAGAGACCGCCTACTTTTAAAATAAAATTAGGCAATGGCCCAATAGACCCAATAATAAGAAGAGAAAATCAACAAACAGTCTTCTGAAAATAGGGATCAATTTAATCCATTTTGTGACCTATTTAGTTCATTTCGTGACCTGTTTGGTTCATTCAATACTCAGTGTTAAATTTATTTAGTGACTAGTTTAATCCATTTGTGACTAATTTTATTCACTCGGTAAGTCATATGTTTTTTTATGAATCACTTGTTATATTTCGAGACTAAAATTGAAATAAAGTAAGGAGAGGAGAATGAACAACTAGAGTGGTGCTCAATGTTTAGGAATAGTATTTCGCTAGAGTAAGATAGAATGGGCTTGTTAATATAATGTGGGCTTTAGTTGGTCTAATTTTATGTTAAAATTAGACAGTCTCTTTTGATAATTTGTGCCTACTTTTACCAGCTTTTATGATTGACTTTTGGCTTTTGCTTTCATTTTTTTATTAAACAGCTAGCAATAACAACTAATTTTACCAAATATTTTTTTTACAGCCAATAATTATACAGTCAGTCAAAAAACCACTAAAAATAGCCGATCAAACCAATTAACATATAAAGCTACCAACCAATTGTCAAACACCACAAACGGGTGTACTACATCCTAAAGTAGGTAAGCAAAAATGAGCATGGAGCAATAAAAAAAATCACCTAAGTTAACGGGGTCAAAAGCCAATTAAATTTAGAAAATAGTCTCCTTCCTCTTCCTTCCTTTGATCATCATCCAACATTACATTCACACAACTTTCTCTCTCCTCATTTTCAAATTCCCACAATTTTACCTCTTTTTCTTGGTGACTTTGATCGCCATCTTCGTCAAAAGAATTCGACCCTTCGTCTATGTGGCTTGGATTAATGTGGGATCAATCATCAAGAATTTCTGTTTAATATTTGTAAGATTGTCGATTTTAATTTGATTCTGTTACCCTAATTTCAATTGTGGCCTTGTCAATATCAAAATGTTTCAGAATGTGATGATTCTAGTAACATTATTTAAGCTTCGAATGTTTTTGATTTAGGATTTGGTTTGAACTTTTGGTGCAAATGCAATTGAAGATTTTATTTAGCTTAATTTATTGTCGATGATTTCAATTATTTGTTATGAACATGATAGTATATCCGTTTAATCTATTCGCTTTCTGAATTTCGGGTTAGCCCGATAAATTTGTGTTCTATGTAGTTGGCAATTGACATCTTTTGACATTAGCATGAATGCTCAATTCAGGAAATTGTTTGTAAATGGATCAATGCTGCTGCGGTTTCTTCCTGGCATTCGCAATTTTGTACCTAATTTCGTATTAGGTTCGATGAACTACTTACGGGTTAAGAGAAATCGTAAATTTATTAGAGATTTCTGTATACTCTTGACAATCTTGAATGCCATTCCTGTGTTTTATGGGCTTTTCAATTGTTGGATTGTCAAATTTTTGGGCCTTGATTTGTTGATTCATAGCTGAGAAATGATAGACTGATATACTAGAGTTCCAATGTCTTGCCCTCGACTTTCAATATGTATATTGGATGCTTCAGCGTAATAACAAAATTGCAAACATAACCGAATCTTGTCCATTGGATGCTTTGGAACATGTGTGCAGCTCCGTGACTTGGACTATGTCCTTATTGAAGTGCTTGTGTGATTTGTTACTGAGGGATTTTCCTCTTATGAACACTTAGGTTATTGTTTATTCTGCTTTAGGTGGGTGGTTCACGCTTGCTGCTGAAGTTCCAATGGCTGTGAGGCGCTTGACTGTTACAACTAAATAAATTCTAGTTCAAGATACCTCCTTATGTAGGAGCGAATTATTGCTGTTGAATTTTTATATCAATATGATGGATCCGGATGCGTCTTTCACAGAGGTCGATCTCAAACAAGAGAGATTTGAAGATGTAAAGGAGGAAGCTAAAAAATATAATTGTGACCTTTGTGATAAGGAAATGGTTCACAAAGTAGCACTAGTTCTACTTGAAGGTTTATCAACTGCATGTGTTGACAACACGACGGGAGACATCTTCAAAAGTCCTGGCACTGTTGCGGCTGAGATTAGGAAGGAAATGTTGGACTATCTTTCGGAGAGAAGTGAATCCTTTGTTGCAGAATCTCTTCTCTCAGAAGAGGGTCCTCAGGAGGAAAAACCAGACCAGCCATCTGAAATCATTTCTGATCTCCTTGAAGATTTTGCTGGTCTCAAGAGGAATATATTGAGCCGGGTTTCTGGTTGGCTTCTTAGTGACATGAGAGAGGACAAAATTGATGACTTTGTACAAGAAATGGAGTTGAACAGCTTCTGGTTGTTGGATAGGAGGGAAGCTATTGCGCAAATTTTCCTTAAAAATATTGACTTCAAGAATGAATTTCACTGCAACATGAAATTCAAGTCTGAGGAAGAAGTTGAACAACATCGGCCACATTGTGGTTTCAGGACTGTGTTGTGTGAGAATGAGGGATGCTGTGCTACGTTCAGTGCCGCTCAAATGGAACAGCATGATTCTGTCTGTCCCTTTAAAATACTTCCTTGTGAACAGAAGTGCCCAGAAATCCTCATGAGACGGGAAATGGACAGGCACTGTATCACTGTCTGTCCAATGAAGCTTGTAAACTGCCCCTTCTACTCTATCGGCTGTCAAGCTAGTGTTCCAAGTTGTAATATCAAAGAACACTGTTTGGATGATATCCGTTCTCACTTGCTATATTCCCTGCAATATCTCCACAAGGGAGCCTCTGTTGAGGATTTGGCACCTCGAGCTGACAAGATAGAACAGGTGAGCTCAATTTTATGATATTTGTAAAAATTCTTTTTTTTTCTATTCTTGTGCAGATACATTATCTGTGAAATTCTATAGATCATATTGGAAAGAGATACATTCTCAGATCTTTGGGTTTGGGCTACTATGCTGAAAATGTATCTTTGTCTGGCGCGCGTTGATTTTTTCTGTTTCATGTTCAGATTGTTAATGCAAAGAGGTGTCTTTCCTTCCCCCTTTTTGACATTTAACATTTTTTGTTCTTTTACTTATTTATACCGTTAGTTCGAGGTCCTTTTTCTGCACTTCTTTTTTCCCTTTTATGGGAAGGTGGGATAGCGGTAGAGTAGGTGAGGCACAAATAACAATTTTTTGTAGTAAGGTTCTAGGAACTAAATTCAGTAGTTAACAACAGCATACATCTACTAGGACTTTGCAGCCAAGGGTTTACTCGATGCTCATTGATCGTAATACTAGTAGGCAAAATGTGGTCTTGAAGAAGATCAACAGAATAACCAAGGTATACGATTAAAGCCTACCCGCAGCCGTATACACGAACTTGAGCAATGCTTTTGGTGTAACTTTTTTTGTGTGTGTGTGCCTGTAAGCACAGGTTTTGCATGTCCCACTGCATTAAATTTCATTCGACATGTTTTCTTTCTCCAAAATTTATTATTTAGTTTCCTTCAATTTGCACTTCATGTGCAGGCATAACATTCACCTTTTACTTCGGCAGGAATTATCTGCCGGTCTTACAGGTACACAAAGTGTTAGGTATTTTACAAAAACAGTCAAGGATCTTGACTCAAAGCTTGGGCCATTCGAGGTTGTAAACAACCAAGTGGATGACGAAGAAGGTGCAAAAAGTTGAATTCTGAACGGCTTTCATCAGACGGGAAAAATAATTTGGATTACGAGCAGCTTCCGGTAGAAGACACAAAGAAATCAGAGCTTGATATGATTCCAGCCCGAGACTTGAAAGAACCTCATGTGGAACAGCCAACAACAGAAGAAAAGAAGTCAGATTCTGAACAACCTTCGCCAAAAGACCCAAAGAACTATGAGCTTTCGGCAGTCTACTCAACAATGACAGATACTGAACAGCCTACAGTAGAAAACGTGAAATCAGAACCTGAACTGCCTCCAGCAGAAGGCGTGGAAAGACCCAATGATGAACAGCAAGCAACAGAAGACAAGAAGAAGTCAAATTCTGAACAGCCTTCGCCAAAAGCCCCAAAGAGATATGAGGCTTCAGCAGTCTACTCAACGATTGCAGATACTGAACAGTGTACTGTGGAAAACTTGTCAGAGGTTGAACTGCATCCAGCGGGAGATTTGAAAAAAGTCGATGCTGTACAGCCAGCGACAGAAGATACGGAGAAGTCAGATACTGAACAGCCTTCAGTAGAAAACGTGAAATCAGAACCTGAATTGCCTGTAGCAGAAGACGTGAAAAGACCCAATGATGAACAGCAAGCAACGGAAGACGAGAAGAAGTCAAATCCTGAACAGCCTTCGCCAAAAGCCCCAAAGAGATATGAGCCTTCGCCAAAAGCCCCAAAGAGATATGAGCCTTCAGCAGTCTACTCAACGATTGCAGATACTGAACAGTGTACTGTAGAAAACTTGTCAGAGCTTAAACTGCTTCCAGCAGGAGATTTGAAAAAACTCGATGCTGTACAGCCAGCGACAGAAGATACGGAGAAGTCAGATACTGAACAGCCTGCAGTAGAAAACGTGAAATCAGAACCTGAACTGCCTCCAGCAGAAGACGTGAAAAGACCCAATGATGAACAGCAAGCAACAGAAGACGAGAAGAAGTTAAATTCTGAACAGCCTTCGCCAAAAGCCCCAAAGAGATATGAGCCTTCAGCAGTCTACTCTACGATTGCAGATACTGAACAGTGTACTGCAGAAAACTTGTCAGAGCTTGAACTGCATCCAGCAGGAGATTCGAAAAAACTCGATGATGTACAGCCAGCGACAGAAGATACGGAGAAGTCAGATTCTGAACAGCTTTCACTGAAAGGCCCAAAGAAGTATGAGCCTCCGGCAGCCTACACACTGATGTCTGATACTGAACAGTTTACAGTAAAAACCTTGGAATCTGAGCTTGAACTGCCGTCATCCGGACATGTAAAGAAATTAGATTCTGAACCGCCCGCAATGGACGATAAGGAGAGCACAGATTATAGTCAGCCTCCAGCTGCAGACCCAGAACTTACTAAATTAGTCTTTAGCGGATGACCAGAAGATATTAAATCCTGAACTGCCGTTGAACAGGAAGCAACTTTGCTTTTCCAAGATTGCATAAGCATTGTCCATTCTTTTATTCATAGCTCGCTGATCTGATGCCTTTTTGGGCTACTGGTTATAATTAAAGTTTTGTACCTTGTCCATATTACATTTTTGAATTTTTGTAACATACCAACTTAGAGCTTTTCTTCCCCTTTTTTGTGGCCGTGCATTTTATTTCCTGCTGAGGCCTGAGGGGAAGAAGTGTACAACTAAATGTAGACATCTGTTCAATCAAAGATTTATGATGTTTGCTTGCAAAAGTTCATTCAAATTGTAAACTTGAAGAGTGGAAGAGTTATCAAATTGTAAAGGACGTGGGAAGACATAAGATGACTTGGATGAAGGTAATGAAAAGTGATATTGGTTTATTTGGAATTGATATATCATAACGTTGCAGAAAGGTGGATGGAGGGAAAAGATTCATGTGAAGGAACGAGCGTAATTGCCTCATTTATTTATTTATCCAGGGAAAGCCCTCATACAAAGAATGTGCATCCACGCATTATAGAGGGCAACAAAAATGACAAGAATTGACTAGATTATAAGACTAATCCAACAAGATGGACTTATCAACATTATATCAATAACAAAGTGCAGAGCGTATGTTATTCACTTTGTGTTTTTGTTTTTTGTTTTTTGTTTTACGAACAAAGGGCACATCTAAAATTTACATCAAAACAAGGAAGCAAAACCAACTCCCCTCAAAAAAAAAGGGAAGCAAAACCAACCAACAAGCAAAAGGGAATTGCCTTTCCAACCAAAACTTAACAAGAAGAAAATTCATTGTCGTTCCAACCATCATAAACGAATCACTGTCAAAACAAGCCAAAAACAAGGGACAAAACCAACCATAAACCATTATCGAGACCATCCATAAAGCAAGTTAAAAACCATCCGTAAACCAACATTACAATCAACTAAAAACAGGGGACGACTAACATGGTAGCATCATGTGTCGTTGAAAGAATTAGGCATTAATATATAATTCATATATCTTATATTTATCGACCCCAAGGAAAAGGTTCATAATAAAAGTTAATAATAACGATCTTATGGGTTGCCATCGCAAAGTGACACCTGACACCCACCTAGAAGCTCAATACAAGCCAAACTCCCCCTCAGCTCCCAAGCAAAACACATGGGATACGAATTAAAGCTTAGACCAATATAGGAAATATGGAAAGACTATCACACTTGAGCCAACCCCAATTCCTAAGTGTTAGTTTATTGAAAAAGAGTGTGTGTGTTTGGTATTTTTTTTCGTAAGGAGAAGTGGCACGGACTCTGCTCGGGTGCTATTGGGCCAGACATTTGAGAGTAAGGGGAAGGGTAAGGGAAATTCCTACCTTCAAAATCTCTCTAGTGGGGATTGGACCCCCAACCTTGAGGTTAGAAAGGTACAATCATTTTCACTAGACCAAGTACTATTTGATGTGTGTGTTTCGTATGGTAGGCCAAAAAAGGGTAGGAGAGAAGTATTAAAATATTCGTATTCTTTCATTTTAAGATCATGTTTATAACATAAAGAAAATAATTTTTTGGGATACAGGAGTATGCATATAAAGAGTATCATCTATGACAATAAATTTAATTGAACACTAAATAATATATTACTCTTTTTTCATCATCAATCTAACTAGCTAGGAAACCTTCAACAACTAGATATATAAAATAGTCATTGGTCGAATTTTCAATAATCAAATATATTTAGAATCAAAATTAGGCATCACCAATATGGAAATTAAAAAATAAACACTAAAAAAAGCTAGTCACGCGAAAACATCAATACTCTTTGTCCTTTGGTCATGGCATCGAAACTTGACATTATAGACAAAATCTAACTCAATTCTTCTATGTCCAAATTGTATATAAAGTATCTATATTATTTAGTTAATTTAGATAGTTTATGATCGACTTTTGAATACGAGTTTCCGACGTTTTACTTTGTATCCTTCTATAAAGGGAAAATAAATTTTTTTGGTCATGGCCTGATCTCATGGGCAGTTGGGCACATGCTTGGTTGACCAGTGCACAGCACTTGCCACAACTTCACATAGATTTATTGTTGATGGTTCCAAATTGACAAATTGTACATAAATAAATCCTCTAAATTGGTTTAATGATCTAATCATCAGATGCTAAAATATATTCCTCCATAAAAAAAGAAAAAAGGACATAATTGCAGAAAATAGAGAATTTTAACAGAAAGAGAGAGAATCCACAGAGAGGCAGCAGCCAGGTCATGTTGAGATGGAGAATGGCATATTAAGGAAGATGACCGACCTGTCTACACAATTACACTTCACATTTGACAGTCTGTCAATCTTACCCCACTTCCAACTCCATCCTTTTCTCTCTTTTTTTTTCTTTTTTTTTTTTAATTTTATTGAATTCTATGAAATGAATATGATTATTAATTAATAAAAACTATAGTCTAAACTGTAACGTTCATTCTTCAACTTCTGATTTTCTTCTGCCTCCTTTTCTCTCTTCTTGCTGAGAGCAGAAAAGTCATCTTAATCATGAGTCTCTTTGGCCTTGGAAGCAGGTGATTTTCATTTTTGTTTTGTTTTTGTTTTGTTTTCTGGGTTGAAGATTTCATGATCTTTTATCTTTACTTTCTAGTTAAAGATGTGATCTTTGGTTTCAATTGTAAAAAAAATTGTGGGTTTTTGTTTTGGGTCTTAAGTCTGAATTACCCAGTAATTAAAAAAAAATTTAAGCTTTGTAATATGAGTATGATTGATTAGAATTTATTATCAGTAGGGTAATGCATTTTAACATGGATGATTACTTGATTTAATAATTAAAAAAGGTTTTATTAGCTTGTAGCTGAGTAATTTTTTATATTTAGTTAATTACCCTGTTGAAGATTTTGCACCTTTATTCCTTCTCCCCTTTTAAGATTAATTAGTCGAACATAATCTGCTTTATACAATATGTTTTAAGGTGTTTGTTCGATTTGCACCTTTTGTATTGCTTTCATGGTGACAAAGAAAAGGCTAAAGGCTATGTTACTTGGACTCCTTGTTTTACCTCGAGTGTTTGTGTTGGATCCTCGACACTTCAGACATGGGTATAGCCGTATAGGTACCTAAGCACTTTGTTTTGGGTCAAAATCATGGAAATTTTGTTGGACACGTACCCGTGTCCATGTCTGATGTAGTTGCCTGAGTCTGAATAACATAATGAAAAAAGGTTAAAAGATCACGGAAAAGGATCTATAATGGAATCCACACTTTCCAGTTGTCATATCTAATGATTCTGATTATTATCCTTATTCTGATCATTAAGCATGATTTCTATAAACACTTCAAGTTTTAGGTCTTAATTATGCATTATGCAGTATCATTACACCGTTGAATCTCTTGGAATAGCTCTGCCTTTGAATGATACTGTATTACTGATCCTTGATATCAGTAGTTTTGCATGATGAGTTAAGTCAGATATTATCCAAGAATTTCAATGGAGTAAGTCCTTTTAATTGTGTCACTTCTTCTATTCTTGTTCGTTCAGATTTTGGGACCATGCATATTGGTGTCCTAGAAGCAGGAAAATGATACTGGTTTTCTCTCTTATTGATTGCAACTGTATGATGCATTAATTAATTCCCTGATCTTTTATGTGATGTTCCTATCAACTTACATGCTCTAAATTTTCTATATTTTTAAAGCACGGATTTTATTGTTTCGGAATTTCCCCAGAACAGTTTATTTGTTGCTATCTTCTAGAATTCTTTATCTATTGAGTGCCCATAGAGTGCGTTGTGATCAGACTCGTGTAGTCGTATGTATCTAAGTGTTCGACTCGGGTACTATATATAATAACTTCATGGTATTGGCTTAAAATGAAATGTTGATTTGAAGTGTCTATAGCTATGTTGTAGTGTCGAGGATCCAACATGGGTAGGTGATGTTAAATGAAGAGTTGAGTAAAAAAGGTCATCAATCTTGCTTTTTATCTATCAGCATGTATTTTGTTGGTTTTGTGAAATAGAAGATAGTTATACTTTATCATTTCATATGAACTATGAAGTATTTGGTAGCCTTTTTCTTCTAACATGGTTTACTTTTGCCGAACATGATCCTTGCAGAAACCAAAAGACTTTTCGCCCGAAAAAGAATGCCCCCTCTGGGAGTAAGGTCAATTATTCCCCTAAGCAGTATCCCCTTTTTCATTGTTCCATTATTAGGCACTTATACTTGTGTTTGTTCTCTGTCAGGGTGCTCAACTTCAGAAACATATTGATGCTACCTTGGGTAGTGGCAACCTGAGAGAAGCTGTAAAGTTACCTCCTGGAGAAGATTTTAATGAATGGCTAGCTGTTAACAGTAAGAATTCAAAACTTCTTTTCACAGGATACATCTGTGCCATTGATTCTATTGATTATATCATACGCTGCCTTAACTTGTTTGCATCGCTCAGCGATAAAAAATTTAAGATCGATATAAGAGATGGTTAGAAAAAGTCGATGGCATTGTTGATGAATTTCAATATGATTTAGATATTTGCCTCCTTTGGCTTTGATTCGTCTAGAATGCAATTAGCGAAAGCTTATACAGCTTTACCTTATACAGTACTGCACTGTTCTGCTTTCTGCATCTAATATTCAGTTTCAGCTTACAAGTTTAGAGGATGCTGTGATTAAATTTGATGCCTCAAACTGGTTATTGCTAACATGCCTTTTTTTCGCTCTTGCAGCGGTGGACTTCTTTAACCAAGTCAACATTCTTTATGGAACCCTAACCGAGTTCTGCACACAAGTCAGCTGCCCAACAATGACAGCAGGACCAAAGTATATTTCTCAAGCTCTTACAAAAACTAAAGCACTCCCCAGCCCTTGTCATTGATGAAATCCAGTAGTTTGTCAAATTTGGAGCATGTTTGTTATGAGAGTTTTAAGCACGCGCAACGGAAACAATAAACTATTTATGTTTCTTGTTCTTTGGTATAAGGGGTGGAGTAATGGTTTCTGTCTCTTAAGGATATGTATTTCCTCCCAATTATTATCCTCCTCAATCCTATGTAACACATTACATCATCCTTCGAAATTCCATCCTTGCAAGTGATTTCTTTCCATAGTGGAACGAAGAAAACCAATAAGAGGAACTATTTATTAATATTCCTTCCCTCAATTTAATTCGATTTCCTTTTTATTCCATGACTTGAACCAAACATACGCTTAGTCTTGTTTGGTTGTTTTCATTCACTGTCCCTCCCCCCTCTTAACATCCAAGGCTTCTATCACCATTTGTTCGGGACGATATTGACTGCATGATGAAGATTGTGTGTAGCAAAGAAGTCCTACTATTCTAAGCTTACTCTGTTTTGTTTAATTTGATTAATGATGCTTACTGATGTCCTCTATCTGCTGTATCCTCCTCTGTTTGCACCACACTGAAGTTGGTGAAATTTTCTATCCAATATTTCATCGATTCCTCAACATAGCTTACTCCTCCTTTTCCTTTTGATGGGTGAGATTAAACCTTCAACAATGGAACTGGAATTTTGAAGGTCTAGAGAAATGCCGTTGAAACTTGTTTAAGCAGGCTGCATCTGCATCATTTGGGTATTTGTCGATTTTGAGCCATTTATATTGATTCCTAAGCCAGAGGCAATCGGTTTATATGAGTAGATATGAACTATTAGTTCTAGGGGTTAGTGTAAGATTGATCCATTCTTCCATGATAGACGATTTAGGACAGAAGAGACAAGTTCCAGAGGTTAGTGGAGACCGGAGAGCCTTATTCTGTTATTGGATAATGTTGGAAAAATTAGAATGAAAAATTGATCTCTCCCTTTTGATGGAATCCATATCTATCCCTTTGCTTTAAGCTTTGGTGGTGTGGCGATTAGGTAACTTTGACACGCTTACGTGGATTAGATAACTACATTTGTCACCAGAGGCTGGGCGCATGTGATACCATTTCACTTCAGCTGCAAATTTATTTCTATGGGGGTTTTATCGAAAGCTTGCTATGGTGAAGGAAGTGATAGTCTCATTGTAATATAACTCTGGGGCTCTATTCTAAAGTAGTTTCTCGTTTGATTTGATACGATTACCAGAACTCACCTATGTAACACATGGAAACTTCTAGATTTTGTTCTTCTTGTTTTTCTTCCTTGTAGAAATTGTTGGTCTATTATTAAGTTTGAAGAGTGTTTGGTTAGGAAGATAATAGTTTTGTCTTTTTCCTTTGGTTGCAAAGGTAGTTCTCCTAAAAATGGAAAATATTTTTCATTTCTCCCTATGTACCTAATGTTCCTCTTTCTCTTTTCTCGTTCCATTTAATATTTTCTCTCTCTCTCTAGCTTTTCTTATAAGGTGAAAACAAACTGATTAAAAAATTGTGTTTTCCCTTGGAAATATTTTTCCATTGAAAATGTTTATCGTCCAAGCAAACGAAGTGTTAGTGTGTCTTATAGATCATGTACACTTTTGCAATTACAGTTGACATTTTCAAGTCTACAGTTAAATTATTCTCCCCACAGATATGAGTATCGATGGGCTGATGGAGTTACTATCAAGAAACCTATAGAGGTATCTGCTCCAAAATATGTCGAGTATCTGATGGACTGGATTGAAGCTCAGCTGGATGATGAATCAATATTTCCTCAAAAATTGGGTATATGCTAGCTTCTTTCAATTGGGCTGAACTTTCCTTGTTATTACAAAACAGAAACTAATCTACACCTGCTTCACATTATTGTCACACAGGGTCTCCTTTTCCTGCGAATTTCCAAGACGTTGTTAGAACAATCTTCAAGAGGTTGTTCCGTGTGTATGCACACATTTATCACTCCCATTTTCAGAAGATTGTGAGCTTGAAGGAAGAAGCCCATCTCAACACTTGCTTCAAGCATTTTGTTCTTTTTACATGGGTAACTTTTTTCTCTGTTATCAATCCAACTTGTTCTATTTCTTTTCTTTACTTTTTGTGTGGGTTATGCATTACCTTCTGGCACATAAAAATCACCAAGTTAGTTGTCACATTTTTTGAGGAAATAGGCATATATACATTCTCTACTAATACTTAGTTGTCACATTTCTTCCTAGATACTACAGATAGGCACATATACATCCTCTACTAATACTTAGTTGTCACATTTCCCTGACCTCTCATATCTAAATATGTTATGATTGATAAAGACTACCCTTTGTAGGATAGTGTGATTTTTATCCTTTCCCCTACCACTTCTAATTTAATAAGGATAGAGTGATAAATCCACTTGAAAACTGGTACTGTTTTAGGAATGATGAAAACTTCATCTGGACAAACTAAAATATATTATGTGACTAATAATTTTAGACCGAGTACATTAATGAGCACAAAACTGATGTGCGTATCAGGTGAGAGATCATAGTACTTTAGATCAGGCTTAGCAGCCTTGATATGGACAGGTTCGTGGATTGCGATGAAATGTGTTGTTCTGATCTCTGACAGACTGCTCTTATGTTACAGGAATTCCGCTTGATTGACAAGGGTGAGCTAGCTCCACTGCAAGAACTTGTGGAGTCTATTCTCCAGTGTTAGTTCAAATGTTGTAAATGTGTCTCCACATGTATGTTCTGATTAAAGCATTTTTGTAAGCTGTTTGATGGATTAATTCTTTCCGTCATATGTTGTTTGCTGTAGTAATGACTCGTGTTTTGTTAATCTTTTTCCGATCCCCTTTATCATTGCTGAATAAATCCTCTGTCCTTTAAAAGGAAAGGAGTCGGAGGTTATTTATTCAGTTGGGAGCATCATCGATGCAAATTGTTATATATGTGTGTTCATCATTGTCAAGTGATTCTTTGACTATGCCTCGTATGTTGGTGCCTTTAATTTTCATTTGTTAAGTAAGCGATTATTGATAGGCGATATTTGGAAAGTATTGTGGAACTTGCTATAAACAGGCTGTGAATTGTGACCAAATTGAAGTCGTTGATGTGGAACTAGTAAAATTAGAACTTGCAAAAAGCCCGCCAGAGAACTGAGTATAATCAAAACAGGAAGAATGAACTGTATGCACGCCGTCACCCTTTGTTGAGAAAGTTTCGAAACCGAGAATTTGGCTGGGTGGTGGTGCATAGGTGATGGTCGCCTGCTAACACGCCTTCATACTTCTTAATCAACGATTTTAAAAAATTAGTAGTGTGCGTCATATTCGTAGACTTAGTTCTTAGGAGACGTGCAAGCACACAGTATCAAGAACGCCCATGCCTCCTGTGTGAGCTTGAACATCAAATGCTATTAGTTATGCTCAGTAGCTGAGGACTAAACTTGCATGCTTATAAAGGGCATTCTGCTCCACACATGGAGACTCTTGGGAGTTGTAAAGGAAAAATGGAAATCTTCTATAGAAATTATTCAGGTTTTTTTGTGATCTCTCCAGTCTCCATGAAATTTTATCCAATGTTCTTGTTTTTGGATTTTGACCACATATTAAGAAATGTGAAGCTGATTCTGGAGGCAAATACTTTTAGCAAGTATTGTATGCAAAACTACATGAGATAGTGCTGTCTGTCTGTCTCTAAGCCTTATTTTTAGTTCTTTCATACAGTACAGGGGATTCAACACAAACATTAGGATGTTACACAGAAACTAATATTGATCCAAAATTACATTTCAGACATCACAATGAAAGAAGACCCCTGATACGGTCTCAAAATGATATCTATCAATGAAATAAAAAACTTACAGGAGGGATGAGCTTTTCTCATCAAGTAAAAGAGGCTGGCAATGGCATGGCCAAGACGAGGTTACAGAGTATTTTAGAACGAATGTTATTATTGTTTTCGTAATCGCTAGTTGCACAACAACATAGAATGTGAAGTTCAGAATGAGCATCATATCATCACCATTCATCACTTGTAGTAACTTCTTAAATGCTTTACAGAGATTAGAGATAAACCTAGCCATAGGCGTATAAAATTTCAAAAACTGCACAACAAAACCAATTCAAATGTTGATGAAATAGGCCAGAACTGAACCATAAATGCTTTACTGATACAGACTGTCTTGCAATCTCTGCAACTCTTCATCGCCACCACCTGTTCTAGCAGCATGAGAGTTTGGAATGACCAGTTCTGCTTTGTTGATGAACACCAAATCCCCGAGTTGTCGGAAGCAGAATCGCACCATGACAGTATGTGCTGGTTCAGAAAGAAAACACACAAGAAAACATGGTTCCACAAATGAAGCTTTCCACATTGCTCTCAAATGTGGCAATATGAACCATGCGTGATGCATCTGTCCTGGTGACATTCCCCTGATTCCAGTTATCTGCAAAACCAGCAGGGAGAAAGTTGATATAAAATACAGTAATCCCCTTCAATTGTAGTCAATCTGATCATCATTAATTTGAAATTTGAGCATTACCCTCTGATTTTCATACTGCAAGATCCAAGGATTTGATCCAATAATGGCTGTCACTAATCTCTCTGCTACGTTCACTGAAACTGATTGCATGACGAGAAACATAGAGATTAAACCAGGTTTACGCGGATGATATGATTATATAGTACATGAAGAATCAGATAATATATAAAGACCTAGTTGTCGCTTTTCAACTATAAGTTCCACGAGCATCTGCCTTAACATCTCGGTTGTGAAAACAGCCTCACAGAAGAATACAATGTCAGGAATTCTCTCAATTTCGACATCCATTTCGAACAATTCTATATCGTAATCGTTATCAGGATCACATTCTGCAATAATTATGATAAGCTGGTTAATCAGCCAAATATCTAGAAAGAACAAATTCATCTACTAGTGCTAATCGAAGTCGTCGTATCATTGTGAAATTAATTACTCCGTGCATAGCATTGATTATAAAAACTAAGAACCCAATGAAGTTGTTATACATGATAATATGATATCATGTTCATTTTGTAATATGGGTTCTTGGACTAATTGAGTTCTAATTATACTTCAACTAAATTAACGTAAGTAACTAGATTAATTCAAGAAGTTAGATCAACACAAATACATTAAAGAAAAACTAAAGTACGAGCATTCAATTGTCAGCTAAAAAGCTCCAAATTTTCAGTCACGGAAATCAAGAACTCAAGGTAATCCAACTTATCTAAGTACGACGATTATTTTTCTGTTGCAAACGTTGTCAAGATTAACACGTTCAAAACTTAAAAAGAGAATTCATAAAATTGAAATATTAGTAATAACAACACAAATTGGGTAATTCTGCTAATATTGTGAAATTGAATGCAAGAACTTATGATGAACGAGAACAAGTTGTAACTTTGTAAAGTGAAATTCATTATATTAGTCAAAGATAGTTATTAGATTCAATCAAATTATTTACAGCTATTTCGTTATATTCTTATACCACAACTGATCCATGCATACCATAAGAAATTATACAAGAAAAATGAAAATTCTTTATATATGAACATGAACAATAATACCCATTGACATTAAAGATTGAACGATAAAAACACGATAGTTAAACAAAAAGAATCTTAAATAATAAGAAAAAAGTAAAAACTATTTACCAAATACGAAGGTTAAACAATTAGACCCATCAAGATGACAGATGGTAACGAAATCATCATCAAAGTCAGTACCATCAACCATAAGTTGGTACATTTCAGCAAGATTGATCATCTTGCCAAGAATGGGTTTGGTGCAACGGAAGTTGATCAACCCAGAAGGCTTCAAGAAAAGATATCCAACAGCTTCGCTTTCCGCGTTGCGAACCGTGATCTCGAAACCTTTCTCAGTGATGTCCACCATTGCCATACCATTTGGGTTGAATTCAATGTCACATAGAGATGAAAGTGAGTGCTCTAGTTTGACTACTGGGTTTACTTGAAAGCTTATGAGTATTTCTGGGATTTTGTTTGATGGACATGATGATTCATCCATGATGATTGAGTACAACGAGGAAAGGAAAAGAGAGGGAAACAAGAAGAGATTTTCGTAGTGTAAGCAAAGGATAAAGAGAGTAGTGTGTAAGGAGAAAATGAGGGTTTTATAGGTTTTTCTTACACTAACCGCCTAAACATGAATAAGCCTTAATTGGATAAACTATAAGGATCACATGAGTATATTGAAGGAATTAAGCAATCGACTCTATCTTAGAGAACTCAATTAATACCGAAGTCAGGCATTGTGAACATGGATCTGATTAATCAATCAATAGTCAATTAAGTCATGAATACTTCTTTAGTAACTTCCCACTACTTAAGGCATGTTCTCTTCAGCTTATTTTCAGTTCATTTCAGCTCCAATCAGTTCAATTCATTTCAGTTTAGCTCCAACCGATTCAGTTCAATTCAGTTCAGTTCATAATTTAACCATTTTGTTTAATATTATTATTGTTGTTGGTCTAATTTATTTTACCTATTATTGTTATTATTATTATTATTATTATTATTATTATTATTATTATTATTATAAAAACGACAAAAATCATACAATTTACAAGAAATTAATGAACAATCGAGATACAATTTGGGCACCTACTCCTCTAGTTATAGCAAACCCTATCCTACGGAAAATATGGGAAGCACCATGTGCCCCTATATTCTGAGTCTTCGAGAAATTTGGAACCCGCTTCAGCAACGCAACAGTCTCCTTATCCAATTTCCCAAGATAAAGAAAACAAAAAGGGAAGAAAGACATACCAATTGCACGACAACGAGCTTCATACTTGACCCGCTTTCGATGAGCCGCATCAACAACAACACATTCAGGAACAAAGTCAGACAACCTAGATTGGGTCAAGGGAGAAGAACCTGTCAAATCGACACACACATCACGACCACAATCCCAAGAATAAAGAAGCACATCTACAGGCCTGAGGGCCTCGTCGTTTCCCCCAAACAACTCAATGTCGACCTCCTTTCTTGCCGAAATCCCAAACCGATAGCAAATATCAACAAGGGTATCCCGAACCACATTATGCCGATGTTTAATACCCACAATACCAGCACACGACACCGCATGATCACTGAAAATATCCCCAACAAAGACCCTAGAGCAAGCGGAGCACGACATCGAAGTACAGAACAAAGGAACACCCAACCAGTAACACAACACACTCTGATAAGTCTTAGGTTCGTCGTCTGATCCAACCCCGAAATAGGAACTGCCCGGAGCCATATGAGGTCTGGTCCCCCTGCCATGACTTCTACAAAGCTAACTGTCAAGAAGATAAAGAAAAAGTAGATTCTGCAGACTGAGTAACCTTTGTGATGTATATATCTGTCAATTTCTTCATAAGTTTTGGGGCAACGACTTTACTAGGATTACTTAAAATGTCAGACTTCATAGTTCTATCAAAGAGACTCAGCGCATCCTCAAAGGCACGACCAAATCCAACAATACCTGCATGATGTAGAAGCTTAAGCTGTAAACCAGGAAACTACAAATGAGATGCGAGATAAGCATAATGTCGAACATCACTCGCGCAATAAACACCAAGTCGTCCAAAAGCAAAAGGTAAGGTAGCAAGGAGCCACTGCCATTTGCTAAAACCAGGCCCTGAAGCAGTGACAATACGCTCCAAAGAAGACCGTAGAGCCCCATCAAAAGAACGATAAGCCGCATCAAAGACACAAGGAGGACAAGTACGTAAAGCAAAATACAGTTTTGAAATGCGCCTACACGCCCTAAGAAGCAACAACTCACACTGCGGATCATCAAGCATAGCCACCTTATCCATAAGCGCAATGGTTTTGGACACTCTCTGCATCGCAAGCTCCCCATTGAAAACAAAGTCGGAACTGGCGGGACCACCAAGAAATTTTACACCACGCAAAGGTCGTGCAATGTTAGGGGGGAAGACACCAATAAGCCTACTATGAGGGTCTTCGACAGGCCAGGATACTTCCGTTTTTGCCATGTTGAGATGTAGCCCGAAACTAGGCTCATCCTCCATAATCAACTCCAAAACCTTCCCCACCACCAAGCTATCATCAATAATGGTGCCATCATCCAAGTACCACGCCTGAAGACAAACATCAAAAGAGTCTCTGATTTTACACACCAAGGGATGTAAAACCAAAGCAAAAAGCAAAGGACCAAGGGGATTACCCTGTTGCACCCCTTGAGACGACTATAAGATGTGCTCTCCATAATACAACCTGGCTCGATTAGAGTAGAAGAATTCAACCCAACGCGAAATGCCTGGACATCGAAGACGAACTTCACGTAACATGATCTCACAATCAACTAAACTGAAAGCATTTTGAAATTCCACTAACAACATAGAAAAACTGTCATCATTTCCATGATCCTCAATCAGCATGTTAACAACATGAAGAATTGTCTCACTACCTGCAGAAACCTCAACACCAAACTGAAGACCATCAAAATAACTTCCCAAAGATGGCCCAACCAAAACACCCCCAACCTTCGAAACTAGACGTCGCCTAATAGTACTCACGGCTATCGGACGAATACCACCACCTCGCTTGACAAGAGGATTGAGAGGAGCACTGCCAATATTATTATTATTATTATTATTATTATTATTATTATTATTATTATTATTATTATTATTATTATTATTATTATTGCTATATACTACTCATTATATCTTGACTACTCCCTCCGTTTTTATTTAAAAGTGACGTTTTGACTTTTTGTACTATTCATGTTTCACTCTTTGACCATCCTACGTTATTTATATATAAGGAAAAACATAGTCATATAGAATCTTGATTGATTCATCCCAATGTGTAGTCTTTTAGTATCGACTTTTGATAATTTTCACTCATGTGTAACTAGAGATATTCGTGATCAAATATGTGCATTGGCATGCGTGAAAAGTACAAATGTCCCTATTATATTAATACATAGGGAGTATTATAATTAGGGCTGAGCAAATGAGCATAGTTTGGGTTGGTGCGTGGTTTAACCATATTTCATCTCAATACGAGTAGTATTCCAATTTGTATTATATTTTTATTTTACCGACTAGATATTCACTATTACATCATACAAATAAGATACAAAAAGGTAAAAGATATTTAAAAATTACAAAATTACTAATAATATTACTATATAAGGTACAACATCGTCGTTCCATTAAAGATTAAAGATACTTTGGCGGTTTGGGGTTTGGTTTATAAATGTTGTAGACCAACCCAAACCGCAATTTGTGTTTAGTCAGAAGCATAAGGCAACCCAAGTTTGTAGCTAATTATTATTATATTAAATGTTAATTCTTATTATATTACTAATATTAATTTACTTCTTAAACGTTATTGTTATTATAAAATCGTCATCAAGTATTAATATATTAATACTAATAATAGTAATTACTAATTATTAATTATTCTGATCAGTTTTATTATTTTTTAAATATATTTATCATTATTACTAATATTAACTTATTTATTATTGTCATTTAATAATATCAAAGATAATATTATCATTATTCATTAATTATTAGTATTAATTGTTATTACTTTACTCCCTCCGTTTCTTAATAGGGACGTTTGCTTTTGCGCACAGACCAAGGAAAAATGCAAAAGTAAGAGAGGACGATGGCAAAAGTAAGGAAAAAGTGACAAAGGTAGAGAGAAGGAGAGGAAAACTAGGAGAGAAGTGTGATAATTAGGTTGGCCAACCTACTATTTATGGAAAAAGGTAGAAGTGTCCCAAATAAATAAAAAAAGCACCCCTAAATGGAAAATTATGTCCCTATTAAAAAACCAAAGGGAGTATTGTTTAATTATTATTTATATATTTTTTACAATACAATTCAATTTAACTCTATTCAATTTAATTTTATTTGATTTAATTCAATTCAATTCAATTCAATTCAATTCCAATAAATTCAATTCAGTTCAGTACAACTCCAATAAGTTTAGTTCAATTCAGTTCAGCTAGAATTTGATGACGAGAACAGGCCCTTACACCACTAATTCCATGTTTCCATTATTCATAATGCTTGGGAATAATGAAACCACTAACTCCACTAACTAAATAGAACGTGTAAACGTGGTTTAGGGGTGCTTGGGGAACAAGTAAAACATGTCCAATAGTGTAAAAGAAAATTATTTTATTTTAATTAATGTCAAAATTTAGAAAAATAATTTAATTAAAATCTTTTAAACAACCGAAAATAATAAAGATAATACTTTAAAATAATATCTTTTGTAAAATAGAAATTCTAAATAAAATCTTTTCCTAAATAAATTTCTAAATCATAGAATCTAACTTAAAATAACCAAAAACATAAAATACTGAGTTTTAAACATAGCAGACTATAGGTTTGGTTAGGTGTTTAACTTTGTTGTTCCTTAGACACATTTCCAGGTGCGTTCCCAACCTGTATTCCCAAGACCCATGCCAAAGTTTGTTCCCAATATATCATTTCCTTAAGTTTAGCATTCATGATCTTACATTTAATTCCATGATCTATATCATGTTCCCACGCTTTGGGAAAATCCAACGTCCACTACTTTGTATGTGATACTAAAACTGTATTAAACATGGTTTAGTGATGATTAAAACTGACTTGTGATTAGTGATATTAATTAGGACTTCTGAATAATATCATTTAATATCTTTAAGGAATATTCTGCAACTATTCCATCCACTAATTACTCTATTATCTTTTCCTAATTAATATCAACAACCTTAAAACATTAGATCTAGGACTATTATAAGCTTTTTTTACAGGCTAAACTTTGGAAATATTGATTAACATTTATCTCAAGTTTTTATGTGTTTGTATATGTTCCTAGCTATATTACCATAGCAAGGTCCCATATCTTCCAAGTTTCCACGCCAAGTTTCCATACCATATTCCCATACCATTTTAATTCCAATAATTTCAAATAAACGCTTAAGCCTTTAGTTATGAGAACACCACCTTACTTTATTTATGGAAACTCATTGAATTCAACCGAAGAAACTTGTAGACTTAATTAATAGGAACCTGACATAACCTTTTTTATCATTTAGACTCATTGAACCTCGGAACTTATAGAGACTTTAAATCTTCATTCCATCTTAATAACTCAAGTTTCCTTACCTTTTGAATCTCAATATGTTCTTACATTTAGGAACTTAAATACAAATACATGTATTCTAAGCTTCCTTCATGTTAGGATAGTTGTTCCTTTGAATATCTTCACTTCAATATATTAGTCAAGTCTCTTTACTTCAACCTTGATTGTAGTATTCTCTTTATCCATAGGAACAATGTACCTCACACATCTTTTTCAACAAGCATTCTCAGTGGTATATGCACAACCTTTCACAATGATTCTTGCACTTATAGAACTTATAAACTCTGTTAGTTAATTACTTTAGTTTGTCACCATCAAAGCCATATTGGGTCAAAAATTTCTCTTTTTTTAAAAAAAAAATATATTTGGCTTGGATCAACCAATTTTGGCAACGAACTTGCATCTCTATAAGCCAAGGTGGATGACTTGATGCCCACATGAAAAGACAATACTTCCCATATTGGATTATATATAAGAAAGGAGGAAAAAATGAACACCAAATTTTTTTAAAAAGAATACAATAAAAACACACATTGGAATTATAACCAACTCTTTGAAAATTACACGTCATTTGAAGGGATTATTAAAATATGCCCATAAAAATACAAAAATGCCCACACTATTAAGTAAAAAGACTTGAATGTCTATCTTTAATTTAAAAAAATAACATTGGGTGTAAAATTGCTCATGGAAATGGGTGTCTGAAGAATACTCTCTGGCTTAGGTCGGGTTATTGGATCAATCCATTTAACTAAATAGGCTGAAAATCTTAAGCCAAACTGTTATTATTGGGTTGGGTTGATGAGTTTGTCAGCTTTAACCCCATGTTTGGTTCACAAATTTAAAAATGAGGTCTGGTAACGCAATAGAAACCTTGAACCCGTTGCTTTTAGTTTGGTTGAAGAGTCACAGATATCGTTACTCGGAGGTTAGGGATTCCTTTGATTTGTTACCGACCATAATTTAGCGATAACGAAATGTTACCTCCTCTAACCTCAGAAGAAAACCAAGGAGTTTGTCGCTCCATCTCTTTCCTCGCCTCTTCAATCTCTCTACTCACCTCTCTTCTGTCGCACCTCTTTCTCTCTCATAACCTCTTTCTTCCCGAAAAACTGGTAGCTACATGGATATTACCAAGATTGATATTGCAATTTTTTATTGGACGAATTAAGAAAGCGCAGACACACTACATTAGTATTTGAATGAGAAGGAAGATAATACTTTTTTCTTTGGGAAGGAGAGATAGTGAGGAGATTGTGAAGAAGGTCAAGATACATTAGTATGTTTATGTTGATTCCATTCCATTAATTTGTTTCAACCAAACAAATTTAATATTTAATGATTCTTGCTTCCATTCCAGTCTTTTCTTTGTTTCCATTTCCTTTCCATTCTACCACTTGAACCAAACGCCCCCTAAGTTTAGAGGGATCGAATGAAAGTGTTTGGAGGGAGTTTCGGTGAAACCTCAAGCTCCTATTTAGGAAGGATTGCTTAAGAGCTACGGTTTTTATTTTATAGACATTTCTCAACAATAGTAACCTTGGTTGTTCTGGAGCTTGGTATACTTAGCAGAGGGGGGGAGAAGCCACGAGTTTGCATTTGGGAACATCTAGATTGCTAAATTGCTTCGATCTCATGGTGCAGTTTGTTCTCGATGCCTTTTGGAGAAAATTACCCCATTTAAGTCAGATCATACCCTTATTTTGGTTGGACCATTGACCCTGAAACCTCATCATCCACAGAGATGACAAAGCCCGTTCTGGTTTAAAACTGCCTTGTTGTTAGATGAGGAGTGTGAAAATATGGTTAAATTAAATATCTTGGAAACTTCGGGGGTTTGTGGACTGGTGGAGAAATTGACTCTTGTAGAGGTGTTGCAGGGTTGCAGTAGCAAGAAATTCATGAACCTTGGGAAGCATATTTAGGAGTGCAAAAAATCGCTTAATATTGTTCAAAAGGGGTCGAGAGGAGGATAGTGAGGTTGAAAGTGTTCTTCAGAAGCAGCTTGATGATTTATTAAAAAAGCAAGAGGCTTATTGGTATTTGAGTTTGAGAGTGTCAGAGTTTTAAAATGGAGATAAAAATACAAATATTCTCAACACAAGGCTTCTCAACGAAAGCGGCGAAATTATATCAATGATCTTTTTGTCTCTAACGGGGTATGGTAGGGTGAGAATGAGGTGGTTGAAGGAATTGTTTATGATTATTACAAACAACTCTTTAGCCTGACACTACTGAAGATATGGTTCAAGTCCTTGAAGTGATATATCCTTGTGTCTATGAGTGGGTCAACCTTTCCTCTATGAGTTTGTGTTCCAAATAAGTTTTTGCGGGTTTGAATCAGATAGATCCTTGTAGAGCCCCAGGACCGAATGGGATGCATGTCGTGTTTTACCAAAGGTTCGGGAATATTGTGAGTGATGATGTTGTTGCCCGGGTGATTGATTTTTGGGCGCCGCTTTTTGAGTGGGAAAATGGGAGATCAATTTTTTAATTCCAAAAAAACATCAAAATGTACCAAAGCATTACATTTCGATTCTTACCTAAATCTTCAGTACCAATACAACAAATTTTGGATTCCAATCCAAAATCCAATTGAACTTTACTGAAGTTCTAAAATTCTAACCCCTACCATTGTTTTCCCTATTTAGGGTTACATCACCAAAAATCATTATATTTCTACAACCAAACATGCTTACATAGAGCAGCAAATTACTCCAAAAACTAACATGTTGATGAAAAATAATTCTATTTAAGATTTCCCATAACATAAACTCAACTAAAGATGTTCAAAAAAGCTTTAGACCAGCAAAATAGATTGAAGAAGCAGAGTCGCGTTGAATAGGTCCGACGCTAATTATTATTAAATTTAACAAACTAACTATCTATAGTTTTAAGACAGGAGATGCGCATTATACCCATGATCTTAATTTGAATTTCCATTTTTAGTAACAAAATAAAGTGAATAATTAATATAATTGAAGCAAAGTCATTGGAGGCTTAGACTCCAAATGTTAACTGCTCTCTTCTCATTAATTCCCCTTAAAGACAATTTTGAAATTATCACATTTGCACACATAATTTCAAAAATAGAAAATTAATTAGAAACAAAGAAAGTATCTTTATTTAAGGCAATTGTACTAAATGCAATTTTTCAAAACGCTAATCATCGATCAGTATAATTTAAGCAAAGTCGTTGGAGGGTTCAGAATCTCTCCAAATATCAATTGCTCTCTTCTCATTGCTTTCCCTGAAAAACGAATTGCAAAATTCGAAATTATCACATTTGCACACAAATTTTTTTTTAAAAAAATAAAAATAAAGAAAGTATCTTTATATAAGGCAGTTGTATCAAATTCCAAAATGCTAATAATCAATTTTAGTAATTATTCTGGCCTAAATCACTTTCCCAAAAAACAACCCTACCTAAACTAATCACTCAATAAAGAATAGTCTATTTGTCCATATACAAACTTTATAATAAATGTAATAAAAATTTGGAAAAACGTTTTTCCCATTGTTGTCTTCTCACTTTCTATGAATGCCTAGAGTTTGTGCTTTCGTTTTAACAAAACTATATTGAGCAACTAATACTCTAACTATTGTTCATTCTAACACAAAGATTAGAATATTCGTTTGGGCACGCAAAATTAGGGATAATGATATCCAGTGACTCAGTGAGTGATCCAATTACCTGATCATTCGAAAATAGAATTGGATCAGAAATCGATTTTAAAATGGTGAGAGTCCGGTGACACGTGGATAAGTGAACCATTTATCACATGATCCATCACCTTTTTTCTCTTTACAAATTGAGTATTATTTTGATGGATATTCAATGTTATTATAGTTTTTTCTTAATCAATTTTCATTTCTAAGAATAGCAACAGTTTATACGGTCAAAAGAGAGAAAAGTTGGAGGAAAAAATATAAAATGACATTTTTGGCTAAAAACTGGTCAGATCATCTCAGCACACAGTACTAATAGTGTTAGTTTAGTAAAGATCCTTAAAATAAGATTTTTATAAGAAAACTTTAGGTGGTACATCCACCATCATGCTTACATCCTAATTTTTATAAAAGGAGGTTGTTGGCAAATTTTTCAAACATTTCCATACAAATAAATTAGGGTGTCTTTCTATATAGCATAGCAAAAAAAATACATTTGTATAATAGGGTGTTTAAAAAGATTAAGAATTTTTTGTTACTAATTTTATTACTTCATTTTTACTTTCCTATGAATTATCTACCAACATTTATCACATAAGCATATTCATAATTTTTTAATTAAAAAAATATCTATTTAATTTTTTTAAGGAAGCTCATAGGGGAAAATAATATGACTATTTCTCATATATATAGAGTTATAATTATATAACTTGATGTATTAATTTACCTTAGCTTTCTAATTTTATATACATCACGCTTTAACACAGGTACAATCTAGTATAAATTGCAACAAACAATGAATATCAAACTTTAAGACCCTCTTAGATGAAAAGCCTTCTACCTATTACTCTCCATAACCTCATACTTCAATGTTGTTAAAATCGCGATCCGGATCGTAGAATCGTACAATTTTTCGATCTTAAAGTGACTAATCGATCTGAATCGCTCATAGCTACAGCCTCGCATAGGAAAGAATTGGTAAAGGACCGATCATAATCGTATGATCGTTTCATAGGATCCATAGGATTGACCGATCCTACACACAACCTATTACTCTTTTTCGTTCTTGTTTTCTTTTCTACCTTCTTTTGTCATCCAAATATATGAATATTGCATCTTCAATGCAAAAATAAGCACATAAGTTTACTATTATCATCACTTTGTTATTACTTATTCAGATTTTTAAAATTAATTTTAAAACAAAAAAAAATGTAATATTATTATATGAATGGTAACTTCTCTGTACATACACATTATTATCTTACAATTCAACCTCTCTATTTCTTTTTGTTTGTCAGACTTTAACCAAAAATCTCTCTTAATTGATCAAAGTAGAACAAACAAAAAGAAAAGGATGGAGTTTATCGGACTAGGGGAAGTGAAAATCCAATCTTGGGTTAAGACTTTTAGGTTTTGATCGAGCCCAAGACTTTTACAAGGTTTGGTTTAGATTGGACTTGTTTCACTTTACATATGAATTAATTTCTCTGTTCTTGTAATACCCCTATTTTTAAAGAGTATTTTATTAATAGCTAAGTATGATTTATTAGTCTTATTATATATTAATAGTCCTCAAGTTTATTTAAAAGAAATTAGATTTGATTATAGAGTTATTGAAAAGTTAATTATATTAATTTTGGTTAATTATTTCGACGTTTTAATGAAATGAATTCAAGAAATATTGAGTTTAATTATTTTAATGAGTATTGGTTATTGTTGTTTTATATGAATTTGTATCATTATTTAAATTATATTTTGGAAAGGTAAATAGATATATTAGATATATAAAAGGAGAGGGATTTAAAGGTAATTGCAAAATAGTTAAATAGGGAAGGTTGAATAGAAGGGGAAAAAAAACAAAACAAAAAAAAACAAAATGGGAACAAAACAAATGAAATGACGTGAAACAGAGGAAAGGAAAGGAGGAAAGGAAAGGAGGAGAGCAAAACATAGAGGGAGTTCAATGGAGAAGAGAACCATGAAGAGAAAGAAGAGGAAAGGGAAAAAGGGAGGCGGTGAGACTCCGGCGACCCAAAGCGGCCAATAGCGCGCAAGGGCACCGGTTATGCTCGGGCATGAGCAGCGGCGCGAAGAGAGGGAGCAAGGAGCTCGGTTCTCTAGTTCGTTTTTGGGGGTTAAGGCACGTTTTTGGGAGCAATTTTTGAAGCTTTGTTCATGCCTAATCTTCCATAGTAGTGGGTAAGTTGAATTTGTAGTTTAATTTCAGTTTTCTTCAAGTTTATAAAATTAGGGTTTGTAGATTGAAGTTGAATTGGGGATTTTCGTTTTAACGGGTTTGTGTATGAATTGATTGAGTAGAATAGTTAGTTTAGATTGGTTAAAGGATAATTAAACTTGTTAGTGTGAATTTGGGATGGCTTGAGGTTTGATTTAATGGAAGGTTTGTATTTGAATGTGATATCACGTATTTATATAGAGTTTTCTCCCTTATTTACAAGCTAATTTGTGCGTCATTGGAGCTCTTGGGAGCTATTTTGTGCTAACTATCGTATGTAGGTTTGGTTTCGTGTTTTATATTGAATTGCAGGTTTTACGGAGTTTTCTCCTTATTCCCGAGCCTTTTGGAAGCAACCACGGCTTTACGAGATGTTACGAGGCACGTAGGATGGCTCACGAGCTTTATGGATAGTTTAGGAGGTCGCAAGACCCCTAAACGTGAAGATTAGAGAGCCAAAGAGTCAAATGAGGTTTCCGTGCACTGATCGGGCAAAAATGGCCCGATCGGGCGAAATATTATGATCGGGTACGAAAGTTGCGGACCCGATCGGGCAAGGCGTGCCCGATCAGATCGGGCGAGAACACATGTGCCCAGACCCGATCGGGCACCTGCCGCCCGATCCCATCGGGTCTAGTGCTGCTAGGTCTTATTGGGACGCTGCGGAGGAGGCGAGCTTGCTGGCACTTTTTGTCGCCAGACCCGATCGGGTGACTACCGCCCGACCCGATCGGGTGGGCCGCTTTTCTCGCCTTATTGCTGCACTGCTGCTGCCAGAGCCCAGAAGTGAAGTTGGGAGAATTTGTATGTGGACCCGATCGGGTACTGTGCTCGGGCCCGATCGGGTCTGGTGCTTTAATCGCGCTTTTTCACTTTTTGTTTCCGTTTTTAGTGAACTTGAGGGGTATTATAAATACCTTTTCCTCATTATCTTTCATCATCTTTTATTCATATTTCATTAGGTTTTAGACTAGTTTTATTCTACATTGCTCTTAGTTTAATTCAAACACTTTAGATTAATTTAGAGGTGATCAAACCTATTTCGGTTTCAATAAAAGTTCCTGCTTTCCGTCAATTGGTACTCTTCTCTACTCTTTATCTCTTTAATTACTTTGATTGCTTAGTTTAATTATTTAATTGTTCATGATGCAATTCTTAGGGTTTCATATTAGTTTTGTTGTTGCCGATTCGATTATGAGTGAGTAGTTCTCTTTCTAGGGTGCTAGATAGGAAAGCCATGTTTATACCATGATTGTGATTTAGATTTCTATCAATTTCTAGGGCTTGATTAGGGTGATTGTGATGTGGTTTGTTCTTATTGAGTAATTAATGTCAGTGTACAATTTCATTGATTGCTTGTGGTTAATAGTTGTTTGCACAGATCCGTCTTACGACTAGAGGCCTAGGACACATCAGTAGTTCTGATTACGTTAGTGAACATGCGGCGTATGTTGAACTATGAGCGTTGAGTCTTAACCATAGCTCAACATAGGCTCTAATCCCCCGACTCTTGACTTAGGTTTTAATAGTAGTTGACCCTATTTGATTGGTATAAGCATGGTGGACCGACCTAATACCCTAGACTTTTATTCCATAGTTTAATCCTCGATTTATTCAGTCTTCCGTAGTCTATTCCTTAGTTTAATTAATTCCTTTCTGATTTCATCTGGAGTAGCTGAATTGGTTGAATATTGATTTAGAAACTCTGTCTCCCTGTGGATTCGACCCTGCTTCCACTGAATACCTAGTTAGAGGTCCGTAGGTTTATTTTTGATTAGGTGACACGACTAAAACCTATCAGAATGCTATGTAGAACAAATAGAGTGCTGAAATTCGTAAGCAAAACAGGTCAGTTTCCTAAATTGCGTTTTTCGACAGTTTCTGAGTATTTTTAGCAAAAATGCTATTTCACAAAAGTTGTTCGTATTGAAATTTTACTCAAGATAGGCTCAAGAATAGCTTGATTTGGAGTTCGTAGGAGGGAGTTATGCTCATTTTAAGTTTCTGCCCAAATTCTGTATTTTATATAGTTGATTTCAAAACTCTATGTTTTCAAATGATTGGTTCATATTAAACTTTCGGGTATCCAAATGAATATATGATTCTTAAATGTTAATTTTATATAAAGTAAGATGATTTTAATTAGTTTCGGTAAAGGTTTTAGTTAGTTGTGTTGGAGTTAAGGCTTGCAAAGCCTACTTGTGTTTTTTCCAAACATCCCACATCTCCTATGGAAGGGAGCTTGCCTTTGTTTATTAACTCCCTTCCTCTTCATGTTTATTGAGTTGAGTACTTGGTTGGTTTTTGTGGTTGGAGATCAAACTTGGGTTTGGGCTTGCTATCACACACACGCGCGCCGCCCGCCCGGACCGGACCGGACTGGGCTGGGCCTGGGATCTGGGTTCTGGGAAGAGCTGAGCTGGAGCTTGTAAAACTGAAATGTTTTTAAACGTTACAGTGTTAATGGCCTTTATTGTCGCCCTTGATTTCCTCCCTTTGTTTATTACCTTCCTTATTTGGCCTGATTCTTTTACTATAAAATCAGTCCACTGCTACCTCAGTTTTGCATCCGAAAATCATTTCTCTTCTCTTCTTCTTTCTCTGTTCTAAACACTGGGTACGTGCATAAACAGTCTCCAAGATCTTTCTCTGTTAGTGGTGACTTAGAAAGGTCGCTGTGTTAACCTTGGGGAGCTTTCCGGCCAGTTGCGATTACCACCATAGTCGGGCCATAATTGCTTTCAAGTCAGTGGTCTTCTACCGCGACACAGCCTTGAATTTAGTCTTTGTTCAGTCATTGTAAACAGTCCGTTTCTAACAATTTGAAAGCAATTATTTTAATTTGCAATGGCTGATTTTTCAAGCAAATCCGTGTCTCATCTGTCCAAACTCGAATCTCTTGACGGAAACAACTACAAACGTTGGTCTTCGAAACTGCTGATGTTCTTTGAGCAATTGGACATTGACTACGTCCTTTTCAAGGACTGTCCCACTGCGCTTACTACTACAGGTGACTCATCCTCTTCTCCTTCTGCTACTGAAATTAAGAAGAAAGAGGACGAAATTGAAAAATATGTAAAAGATAATAAAACTGTCCGTTTCCACCTCCTTAATCTGATGATCAATAATCTGTATGATTTGTTTATGGTTCATAAAAGTTCAAAACTGATTTGGGAGGCCCTTGAGAAAAAATATGGGGCTGATGATGCTGGAAAACAGAAATATGTTGTTGGCAAGTGGCTGGCTTTCCGTATGGTTGATGATAAGCCAGTCATGGATCAAGTTCATAAGTTCGAAAATCTCTGTGCTGATGTTCTTAATGAGGACATGAAAATTTGTGAAGTATTTCAAGCTAATGTTTTACTAGAAAAATTTCCCCCTTCTTGGAGAGATTTTAGAAATAATCTGAAACACAGAAAAGAATTCCTGTCTCTTCAGGAATTAATTAGTCATATGAGGATTGAAGAGGCAAATCGCCTTAAGGACAATCTAGATTCAGTTTCTGTTAATACCACTAAAGCTAACCTGGTGGAATCTGCTGCTCCATCAGGCTTTGATAAGTTTAAGGGAAAAGGGAAAAAGGGTAATAACAAAGTAAAGAAGCAAGGCAAATTTAACAAACCGGATAGCAAGATTCAAAAGAAGTCTGTCCTCTGTTATGTCTGTGGCAAGCCAGATCATAAGGCTTACCAATGCCCTCAACGCCAAGGTTCTGTGCAAAAACAAGGACCTCAGGCCAACCTTGCTGAATCAAACGACATTGTCGCTGCTGTGGTTGTTGAAGCAAATCTGATCGAGAACAGTACTGATTGGATTCTGGACACTGGGGCTTCAAGACATTTCTGTGCAAACAAGGAGCTGCTCCATGACTTTGAGGATGCTTCTGAAGGCGAGTGTGTCTACATGGGAAATGCTGCAACTGCTGGAGTACTTGGACGAGGAAAGGTCACTCTTAAACTTACCTCTGGAAAAACCCTCTCCCTTTCTAATGTGTTGTATGTTCCTACTATGCGTCGCAACTTAGTGTCTGGTGCCTTATTAAACAAAGCTGGTTTGAAAATTGTTTTTGAGGCTGACAAAGTTGTAATGACTCGTGGTGGGGAATTTGTTGGGAAGGGGTATTTAAGTGGAGGTTTATTTATTCTGAATGTTGCTTCTTCTATTTCTGCTGTTTTTAATAAAACTGTTTCTGGTTCTGCTTATATTGCTGAGTCTTTAAATTTGTGGCATGGTAGATTAGGGCATGTGAATGTTGCTTCCATTAAGAGACTAAGGACCTTAGCTTTAATTCCTAATCTGTCGACTTCTGAGTTTTCTAAGTGTCCAGTTTGTGTTGAAGCAAAATTCACTAAGAAACCTTGCAAAACTGTGACTCAAAGGACCACACAACTTCTAGAGTTGATTCATACGGACTTAGCTGACTTCCAGAACACTAGAAGTAGAGGAGGAAAATTCTGGTATATTTCATTTGTTGATGATTTTTCGAGGTACACTAAGATTTACCTTCTCAAAGCCAAAAGTGAGGCAGGGGAAGCTTTCATCAAATATAAGGCCGAAGTAGAAAACCAACTTGATAGGAAAATCAAGAGGGTTAGATCTGACAGAGGTAGAGAGTTTGAAAACTTCTCTTTGAATGACCATTGTGAGAAATTGGGTATTATTCATGAACTTAGTGCACCTTATGTACCCCAACAGAATGGTATAGCTGAACGGAAAAATAGGTCTTTGAAAAACATGATGAATGCTATGCTTGTAAGTTCTGGGCTGCCTGATGAAATGTGGGGGGAAGCAGTCCTTTCAGCCTGTCATGTTCTTAACAGAGTACCTCACAAAAGGTTAGATAAGACTCCCTATGAATTATGGAAGGGGTTTACTCCAAACTTAAGCTTCTTGAGAGTGTGGGGGTGTCTAGCTAAAGTTGGGCTACCTGACTATAAAAGGTCAAACATTGGACCTAAGACCTTTGATGCAGTATTTATTGGTTATGCTCATGCTGCCTATAGGTTCATGACTTTGAGTGATAGGTCTATTTGTGAGTACAGAGACGCTGAGTTCTTTGAACATGTTTTTCCCTTGAAAAAGGGTGATGTTGCTTCCATGCCTTCATGTTCTTCTCCTACGGTTGTTTTACCTACTTGTTCTACGCACGACGTTTCCTTACCTACTAGTAATGTTCCTGCTGATTTGACTTTAAGTAGTACTTCAGTTGATTTGCATGTTAGTAGTTCTGGTGCTATAGATGAACCTAGGAGAAGTAAAAGACCTAGAGTAGCAAAAGACTTTGGTTCTGATTTTGTCACTGCTTTTCTGTCTGAGAGCTCTTGTATTGACTTGTTGAGTGATGAATTGGTCTATGCTTTCATGATAGAAGAGGACCCTAAGACTTTTGAGGAAGCAATGAGATCTGTGGATGCTAGTTTTGGAAAGAGGCCATTAAGAGCGAGCTAGATTCCATAGTGTCTAACTCCACTTGGGAGTTAACTTACTTACCTAAGGGATCAAAGACCATAGATAGCAAATGGATCTTTAAAAAGAAGTTGAGACCTGATGGGACCATTGAGAGGTTTAAAGCCAGACTTGTGATTAGGGGCTTCACTCAAAGGAAAGGACTAGATTACTTTGACACTTATTCTCCTGTGACTAAGATAGCCACCATTAGGACCCTGTTAGCTCTTGCTGCTATTCATGACTTAGTCATACATCAGATGGATGTTAAGACTGCTTTCTTGAATGGTGACTTAGAGGAGGAGATTTATATGTCTCAACCTGAGGGTTTCGTGGTGCAAGGTCAAGAAGATAAAGTGTGTAAGTTGAGGAAGTCCTTATATGGTCTCAAACAAGCACCAAAACAGTGGTATGAAAAATTTGACAGTACTATTGTGTCAAATGGCTTCATTGTCAACAACTCTGACTCTTGCGTTTACTCAAAGCTAATAGGATCAGCTTGTGTAATCATATGTCTTTATGTGGATGACATGTTGATCTTTGGTAACAATTTAAAGGTGGTCAATGATACTAAACTTTTCTTGGCATCGAAGTTTGAGATGAAGGATTTGGGAGAAGCTGATGTCATTTTAGGAGTAAGACTTAAGAAAACCTCCGGTCGCATCTCCCTTAGTCAGTCTCATTATGTGGAAAAGGTGCTTAAAAAATTTAACTCCTTTGATGTTGCTCCAGTGAGTACACCCTATGACCCTAGTATTCATTTGACTAAGAATTTAGGAGAAAGTGTTTCTCAAAGTGAATATGCGAAAGTCATAGGTAGTTTGATGTACCTCATGAACTGTACTCGACCTGACATAGCCTATGCAGTGAGTCGACTGAGTCGGTATACTCATAACCCTAGTAATGAACATTGGAATGTTCTTCATCGTCTTCTTAGATACCTGAAAGGAACAGTTGATCTATGTTTGCACTACTCTAAATTTCCTGCTGTACTTGAAGGATTTAGTGATGCAAACTGGGTTTCAGGTAATGATGAGATTAGTTCAACTAGTGGTTACGTGTTCACTCTTGGTGGTGGTGCTATTTCGTGGAAGTCTTCGAAACAGACTTGCCATGGAGTCTGAGTTTATTGCACTCGAGTTGGCAGGGCAAGAAGCTGAGTGGTTGAGAAACCTTTTGTCTGATATTCCATTATGGGGAGGGCAGGGTGCTCCTGTCTCCCTTCACTGTGATTCTCAAGCAGCCATTGGCGTTGCTAAGAACAGTGTCTACAATGGTAAGAAAAGACACATACGGATCAGACATGGAGTCGTGAAACAACTCCTGAAAAATGGGGTGATTTCTTTGGACTATGTCAGGTCCGAAAGAAATCTTGCTGATCCCTTTACTAAGGGATTATCTAGGAGAGTTGTACTAGAGTCGTCGAGGGGGATGGGGCTTAGGCCCATTAGTTGAGAGTTTATGGTGGATACCCGTTTGTGGTCAAACGAAGCCATAGAATCTTAACTTGCACTACATTACTCATCCCTATGGCGTGTTGGTAGTGCTTTCTAAATCCATAGCCTGTTTGGTGGTGCTATTGAGACGCACTTGATGGATTTATATTGTGAGGTTGAGCTTTTGCTCTTAATAGTTTCATATCCCTCGGGGTGGTGTTATTGAGGAACACTTAATGGACTACCTACATAAGTGTGGAGGTTAAGCCGCCTTCTATGAAAGACTGGGCTGTCTTTCTAGAGCACTTATGAGACCCAAGGTGTGCGCATGGCTATAAAGCGCTTGTGTTGTATCGCGGAGACTGCACGTTCTTAAGGTAGGTATGTGTTGTGGGGGTCTCAACGGAACTCTGGTGAGTTCAAGAGAAATTCACTCACTAGAAAGTAAGTTGTTGCCTCACTCCACTATGTATCAATTCAAATCGAAAGATATTGATGCTTAAGTACCTCCCTTTCCTTACCAAGGAATTTCTTTTGCTTTTCAAAGCCTTTGTGGGGGATTGTTGGAGTTAAGGCTTGCAAAGCCTACTTGTGTTTTTTCCAAACATCCCACATCTCCTATGGAAGGGAGCTTGCCTTTGTTTATTAACTCCCTTCCTCTTCATGTTTATTGAGTTGAGTACTTGGTTGGTTTTTGTGGTTGGAGATCAAACTTGGGTTTGGGCTTGCTATCACACACACACGCGCGCGCGCGCGCCGCCCGCCCGGACCGGACCGGACTGGGCTGGGCCTGGGCCTGGGACCTGGGATCTGGGAAGAGCTGAGCTGGAGCTTATCTTTTTGGACCCGAGCCCAACTATGTGTAACGGTAACATGTAAAACTGAAACGTTTTTAAACGTTACAGTGTTAATGGCCTTTATTGTCGCCCTTGATTTCCTCCCTCTGTTTATTACCTTCCTTATTTGGCCTGATTCTTTTACTATAAAATCAGTCCACTGCTACCTCAGTTTTGCATCCGAAAATCATTTCTCTTCTCTTCTTCTTTCTCTCTTCTAAACACTGGGTACGTGCATAAACAGTCTCCAAGATCTTTCTCTGTTAGTGGTGACTTAGAAAGGTCGCTGTGTTAACCTTGGGGAGCTTTCCGGCCAGTTGCGATTACCACCATAGTCGGGCCGTAATTGCTTTCAAGTCAGTGGTCTTCTACCGCGACACAGCCTTGAATTTAGTCTTTGTTCAGTCATTGTAAACAGTCAGTTTCTAACAAGTTGGTTGTTAATGTTAAATGGAAGTTCACGTTTGAACATGAAAGTCATTTATATGGATGGTGTTCTTTGATGTTTCATGTGCAATTAGGGAAGATTGATTGTTTTATGAACTAAAGTTAGTTATATCCAAGTCTTTTAGTATTTACGAAGTACATACATGTTATATTGTAGCTTTCGGTTTCACTGAGACGGAGGTAGTTGGTTGCGTGATTCGAAAAAGGTAAGATTCCTACTCGAACCTTTAATAGTTTACGAGAAAAGAACGGCTTTGTTTTATAAAAAGAAATTCAGAAAAGATTTTATAAAGTTACTATTTATTTGGTTTTGAAAGAAACTGATTGGTAGGATATATTTAATATATATCCTACCTGCATATATGTTTGGCTTTTCATTTTGAAATCTTGCTCAGCCAGTTTGGCTGATACTACGTGCCCGATATATGCAGGTACATGAAGGTATTGTATGATTGACGATGGTTCAATGTTGGAAGTTTATTGTGTTATTCATGTTGTTTGTATTGCGGCGAGGACGATCGACCTTGTAATAGTATAGTTAATAGTTAACTTGTAAATAAGTTTAAAGAGTTTGAGTTTATTAAGTTTAAACTATAATGGTTGCTGGATTTTGATAAATACAGGTTTATAAGTGGACGCGAGTCCTAAATTAAGTTTTAGGCGGTCCGTTTTACAAACGGAACTCTGCCGGATTTTCAGTAGAATTTTTAGTAACAAATCTAGTTGTTTAAAGTGTTTTAGGATCACTTAATATAGTTTATTATAGTTAAAGGTTTTAATATAGTCGTTACAGTATAAAAGTTTTAAAAAGTCGAGATTTTTGAGCTCCACACTCGTGGTGAGTGTGATGGTAATAGCCCGGATTAGATTTTCCGCTGCATTTAGGTCTTAATTAGGTTGGACGTAGATCCGGGTTGTTACAGTTCTTCTCTATAGATTGTGCGTAATGATTAAGAAAAGCAAAAGGTAAAGGAGTGTATGGCACCACAACTACTATTTCATGTAAAAGTGAGAAGGAAAAGTTTCTAAAATAAGATATGACGCAATTATTAAGTGATTGTCACAATCGAGAAATGATAATATAATATAAAAAAGTTAGAATTCTAAATACTATTAAAGAATTATTTCAACCAAAAGTTTAAGCTGTTGGTTGAAAGTTCAGGAATAGATTCATACTCCATAACACCCCATCAATAAAGTACGTTGGGCTTGTAGTGTGGACACAGCTCAAACCTCCCTTGTACGGTTATACCTGGTGCTATATATTCCGTTTAGAAAGGAGAAGTGAATGAGATCCAATCCCATGACCTTCTGGTCACACTAGATCTTGATAACAAGTTAAAGAATCATTTTAACCAAAAGGGTTAAAGGCTTAGGAATACCTTATACTGTATTACACTCTGTCACACAAAATCCATTAGTGTGGATGCAGCACAGGCCTCCGCATACATGTCAATGTCGTGGGGTCCATCAACCAAGATCTCGAGCTCAACAATGGGAACCAATCCACTCTCCTAGCAGATGATGGCATAGCGAGCAAGACCATTGGCATTCTCTAAGATAGAGAGTGGAATGGCTATTTTGGGCAAGTCTTGAGCACAACACCCCATTTAGCAAAATGGGCTCCAGCAGCGTAGTTTTGGGCACAGCGTTAGCCAAGACCATCAAGACCTTTAGTAGTTGTCTCACTAGTGGTTCCAGCAAGCTCGGCGGTACCCTTGTCAACCTTAATTCCAGGAAGGACACCACCTACCTTCATGACATCAACGAAAAGCTTAACAGAAGTAGTCTTTTAATACAGAGTTTTTCAAAAAGGATTACTCCGCTAGGGTATTGAAGGGCTCCAGGGGTTGTAAAGAGGAGCTCACAGAGAGCCCTCCTGTTGCCCTGTACATTCCTCTCACCTACTCTTTCTCTCTCTAAATTCTTAGATATGGATGTCAATGGGGCGGGACGGGGCGGATGTTGGCATTCCTATCCCTATCCTCGCTTAAAAAACTCATCCCCATCCCCGCCCATTACCCATGGCGGGGAAAAATCTTGTCCCCATCCCCGCCCCAACGGGGACAAGATAAAATCTATCCCCGCATGAATCCCCGCACCCGCCCCATCCCCGCCGAATCCCAGCACCCGCCTCATCCCCGCCCCAATCTATTAGGGTTAAGGGAGAGGAAACAAAAGTTTAAAAGTAATTTTAGATTATAGCCCTTTGAAAATAAAAATATTAAATGAAAGCAGTAAACATCTAATAACATTTAGGATTTTAGGCCTTTGGAGAATACCTATGGTGGGGCTCAGACGGGGCGGGTGGGGATGGGGCGGGGGTGGATGTTCCATTACCCATAGCGGGGCTGGTTTTCATCCCCATCCCCGCCCCATCTCCCGAGAAACCTTCCCCCATCCCCACCTAACTGGGGCGGGTGCGGGGCGGGTCTCCACAATGCCTGCCCCACTGACATCCCTATTCTTAGATCTATTCCCGGACCTTCAACCATCAGAAGGTCACGGTCTTAATCTCATCCACTTCTCCTTTCTAAGTGGAATATATAGTGCCAGGTTATCGAATAAGGAAAATTAGTGATGCGTCCACACTTCAAGTCCAATGGACACTTGTGTGAGGACGTGATAGAGTATAAATTTATTCCCATACCTTCAACCATCAGGCTAAACTTTTGGTTAGATGCCCAAAAACAGATTTATACTCTATCATATACAAGCCACTTAGATATTCAATTTTCTTTTCTTATATATGTCCAAGCATTTGTCTATGCAAAAATTTTGTTTCTTTAATGAAAATAGTGTGATTTCTTCCAAGTTTCTTATATCTAGTCTTGAAATTTGCTTTCCCATGGTTCTTACCCATTACAACTCAAACCAATTTAGGACCAGTGGACACTCACAAGTCACTAGGGATGATAATGGGGCAGAGCGGGGTAGGGCAGATGTTAGCATTCCTATCCCCGTGTCCGCTAAAAAACTCATCCCCATCCCTGCCCCATCATGCACCCATGGCAGGGAAAATCTTATCCCCATCCCCGTCCCAACGGGGACACACCAAAAACTATCTTCGCCCCATCACCCCCGTGGATCCCATACCCGCCTCACCCCCGCTAGACCCGCCCCAACCCCCTTCCTATCCCAATGTCGGTTTACTAAAATTTTTTGGGTCTAAAGAAACAAATGGTAAAAACTTTCAAAAAAGATAAATTACATTAAAAATATTTTTTTTCAATACACGAGGATAAAGCAGGGCAGTCGCGATTGGATAGGGCGAGCGGGGATGGGGTGGGGAGGGTATGGAGGGCGGGGATGTGGCGGGGCCAATCTAACATCCACCCCCGCCCCATTACCCGCGGTGGGTATTGTTTTCATCCCCATCCCCGCCCCATCACTAGTGAAACCTTCCCCCATTCCCGCCTAACTGGGGGATGCGGGGCAGGTCTCCACAAAACCCGCCTTACTAACATCCCTACAAGTCACACCCTCACATACACCCATCTTTTATCTCTGAAGATAATTATCTAGATGTATGTCTTGACTTGGAATTTAACAACATATAGCTTCCATTCTGATTAAAACTTTTATCAAGATAACTACTCTGTGGTCTGAGTAATGTCCGAGTACAACTTTTTTATGTTTTATTGGGTTAAAATAACCAATGAGATTGGTGAATTTTTTTTTTACTTTCAAAAAATTAAAATTTGATGACATAATTTAAGAACCAAATTAAACAATGTAAGAAGAATCAAGAAAGAGTGTAATAAAAGTGCTTCACTTTTTCTCAAAGCTTTATTAAGATAAACTAATCGTTAATTGTAATATGCCAACAAAAAAGATACAATTTGATGGTACAGCCTAATTCCAACTAATAGGTCATAGATTCAAACCCTGTTATTTGAATTTTGGAAACATTAAAAAGAAAATAGGGAAATTCTACCTGGTACCATTAAACTATTGGCTTTTCTATCTGGTACCATTAAAAACTAATACATTACACATAGTACCACTATTTATTAGTGCTAATTACTTCCGTAACCCTCTGTTAAGCACAGAAGTTTAAGACCTTTGTTTAACTTCAATTTAACTAAAATTAGGGCAAAAAAAAAAGAAAATTGAAATGAAACATAAAGTATTGAACAAGCCATTCAAAACTTTTCATTCCAACTGATCATCCATATTCCTCTTCTCTCTGTTTTGCTCTCATACTGGCGCTCTTTATCTTCAAGGTGGAAGGTTGCTCTCACACTCAAGGTTAGTTTTTTCATGCACAATTCATCTACATTTGAGTTCAACATGTATATTGTAGTTGAATTTTGTATTTTTTCTCTTATCTGTGATAGAAATCTGATTATTTGAAATTAGGGCATAAAGTTTGAATTTTTTTACATTGAGTTTTTTGATTTAGTTGTTGATGATTTGGTTTGTTTGATTTTGGTTCAAAATTTTTCATGCAGTTAAATATGGGGGATGATATGAGGGTTTTGAATTTTCAATTTCTGGGTAATGATGTGGGTGTTTCAGTTGATCCTGATAAATGTAACTTGCTTGATGCTGTGATTGAATATGAGGATAATGCTAGGGCAAAAGGGTTTCAATTGCCTAGGCATCCTGGTTTTGCTTATTTGTGGAAAATGAAACAATGGCCTTTAACTAGTGACAAGGAAATGATGGTTATGTTTGAGAGGCTACCTGAAAAAAAGGAGATTAACATTTGGGTAGAATCATTGGTGAAGCCAAACACATTGAATAAGTTAGTGCTTGAACTTAGGAAAACTCAGAGTACCAATGCTACTAGTGATATGCAAAAACTTATGCCTGTAGATGGTTGCCCAACTTCAGTAGTTGGTACTGATGGGAGGAGACAGAAGTTGCCAATTAGGAGAAGTACAATTAAGAGTGTTGAGGCTAATAGGGTTGATATGCAACAACAACAAATTGGCACAACTCAATGCAATGAGGGTGATAATAGGGTTGTAACTGAGAAGGTAATAGAAATCTGTCAATTTAATGATGACACTTGGGCTGATATGCAAGCTGATTTAGCTGAGTTTGGAGATGTACATAATGCTAACAAGAAGATTGTGAAGCAAACTTGTATAAAAAAGAAGAAACAACCTACTAATGACCCTTTACAGATTAGAAGAAGTCCTAGATTTGTAGTAAAAACTGTTTGTGAGCAGCAAGTAGTTACAACAGAAGCTGTGATGAACAAAGCAACAAAAACACCCATTAAGTTAAGTGTCCACAAGACTGATTTGACTTTGTTTGAGAAAAAAACGCCCAGGACTACTGCAGTTAGGAAAGGGTTGGTTGTGTGTTATAAGAAAGCACCAATTGTGACACAGACTGAGGGTGAGGGAACAGATGTTAACAGGATGTCATTGAGAGTTAAAAGAAGGCTGGACTTGGATAACACAGAAGAGGATAGCAGGACTGAGAGTGATAACAGTGATGATGAGGATTACCAAGAAGAAGTAGGAGGTGAAAGTTCTGATAGTGATGGGACAGTTCAAAAAGAACAACCTATGCACAGAGATGAGTTGATTGGTGAGGTTGTATTACCTGGAGTTGAAGAGAAATGGGATGAACATAATTGGTTTGACTTTTTTGATGAAGATGATGATGATGATTACCTATCTAGGTTGTATAAGAATGGAGAGGTATTTGAGGAGAAAGAGTTTGGGAAAATACAACTTAAACCATGGATGATATTCACTGAGAAGAGTCATTTCAAGGATATATTGAAAGATTATTGTGTTCAAGAAGGATTTTGTATAACAGTTTTGTGGGCTGATAACTTTAGATACACTGCTACATGTGCTTCTAAGTGTTGTGATTGGAGAATTCATGCAAGCAGGTTGGCTGATGGTAGGACATGGGCCATCAAAAAGATATACCCAGCTGTGCATGCATGTAGGGGTTTAGAAACATATAATCCTATATGCACTACAAAGTGGGATGCTTCAAAGTTGATGGATGATATTAGGTCAAATCCTGATATAAAGGGAAAGGAATTGAATGAGAAGCTCTTCAAAAGGTATGGAATATACATGAAGCAATCCACATTGTACAAGATGAAAAACTTTGTAATTAATGAGATCTTTGGTGGGCATGATAAATCATATGGACTGCTAAATTCATATGTCAGAGTTATTCATCAAACCAACCCCAACTCCACTGCTTCTTGTACACTCACTGATATAGGGCATCCATAAAGGGCTTTGCAATTCAGCTCCATATTCATTTCATTTGAAGCTCAGATGAAAGGGTTCAAACAAGGTTGTAGATCTTTGATAAGAGTTGATGGAGCTCATCTTAAAGGGAATTATGGAGGAATATTGCTCTCTGCTATTGGCCTAGATGCAAACAATGAGATTTTCCCTCTGGCATATGTTGTGGTTAGTGTTGAAGACAAAGAAAACTGGTCCTTCTTCTTTCACCATCTACATAACATACTCAAAGATGCAAATAGGAGGGATTGGACTATAATTTCAGGCAGACAAAAGGTAAAGGCCCTGTTTGGCAAACAGAGTTTAGAGTTTAGCTGTTAGAGTTTAGAGTTTGCTGTTAGATTATTTACTTTTTTGACTGTGGATTTGACTGCGGATTTAAGTGCTGTTTATAAAATGTGTTTGGTAACATAGCTGTTTGATAAAAGTTGATAATAAGTATTTTATCCCTGTAAAATGACAGTTACAGATATTAATCTTTTTCAGTGTATTTTGTTATTTATTATTATTACTTTATTATTACCATTATTATTAAATTTAATAGGAGTAACATTTATTCCCTTTCTAATCTAACCTACCCCCACCACATCAATTCACACTCACTGACCATTGTCCCTCACCCCCTTCTCTCTCCTCCTCTCTCATTTCATTCATGTTTACGTTAAAGAAAAATCCCCAAAATAAATTCATTATCATCAAGCAATGTTGATAATCATCATCAAGCATCGTTGATCAAGAATTATCATCAAGTATCGTTAATCAAGATCAGCATCAATCGACAATCATTAACATAAGGTAACTTCACATCGTTCATCATCATCATATCGACGATTCATCGATTCATCAATTGACAAACTTCGAAATCATCGTTATTATCTTCTAATCATCATGATAGTCCCGAAAGCATGGAATACTTAGATCTAAGTTGTAATTTTATGTGATTTTTGTATTTTTGATTTCAATTTTGATTGATCGTTCTTTAAACTTTGATTTTTAATCTTTTGGTTATGGTTATGGTGATTACTCAGATCTAAGTTTTAATTTTCTGTAATTTTTGATTTTTAGATTTAGATTTAGATTTAGATTTATCGTACTTTAACTCTTTTGATTGATTTTTTAATCTTTTGGTTGATGGTGATTTTTATTAGTCTTTGCAGTGGTTAATGATGATGATTAATTGGGAAAATTTGGCTTCAAATTTTCTGCTTTGCAAAACTCTAAACAATACGCTGCATAATGCAGCGTTTTTGTTTTGAGAGTTTTGCCCCTCAAAACTCTTTTGCAAACTCTATTTTACCAAACACCCATTTTAGAGTTTTGACTGGTCAAAACTCTAAAATGGGCTTCAAACCTCTAAAAGCTGAAGAATAAACTCGCTGCCAAACAGGGCCAAAATCATTATTGTTTTCCTTTTTTTTTAGTTTTTCAGTTTCATTTCTTTTTGAATTTCTTATTCTGTTTTCAGTTTTTCAGTTTCATTTCCTTTTCTATTTCTTATTCTGTTTTCAGTTTTTTAGTTTCATTTCCTTTTCTATTTCTTATTCTGTTTTCAGTTTTCCAGTTTCATTTATATATGTACTTGTGGTTGGCTGGTTCATCCAGGGTGTTGATTTAGCCCTAAAAGATGTTTGGCCAGAAGCTAGGAGGAGGTATTGTTGTAGACATCTCAACAGGAATTTTAAGAAGCAATTTCCAGGTCCTTTGATGTACCTACTGTTTTGGAGAGCATGTAATGCTACCAATCCTTTCACATTCAAAAAGGCTATGGAGAGGTTAAGTAAAGAAGGGAAAAATCCTGTTATGAAATGGTTTGCAGATTTGGGAAATCAGTGTACTTGGACTAAGCACAAGTTTGAAACAAGTGTGTGCTGTGACAGCAACACAAGTAACTTTGTGGAGAATTTCAACTCAACCCTAGGTGTTGATAGGTGTAGACCTATCTTGACCTTGCTAGAAGGTATTTGAACTATATTTGAACTATTTTTTAACTTACAGTTTCAACTAAATAATGATGATGCATTTGAATTTCTATGTGCAGGTATAAGGAGGGTTTGTATGGTGAGGATTGCTACAAGACAACAAAATGCACAAGAATGGGATGAAAGTGGAATATGTCCAAAGATAGTGAAGATATTGAAAAAAATTGCTCAGAAAACAAAGGTGTGCACATCTCATATGTCTGCTCCTGGTGAATTTGAAATACATGAAGGTAAATCCCAATTCCCAATGAGTTTGAACAAAATGAAATGTGCTTGTGGTGCTTGGCAAATAAGCGGGATACCTTGTAGACATGCCATTAGGGCAATAAAAGCTGCTAAGTTAGATGTGTACAAATATGTAAGCACTTGGTATTCTGTGAAGAACTACAAAGCAACTTATGCAAACAACATAGCACCCATTTCTGTGGCTGCACAATGGCCTGAGTTTGAAAATCTACCAATTGTTTTGCCACCTCCACTGAAAAGGGGTGTTGGAAGACCAAGCAGGAATAGAAGAAGGGAAGAGGGTGAAGAGGCAAAAGGGAAAAGGGCAAGAACTGTGAAGTGCAAGAATTGTGGACATCTTGGCCACAACTTGAGAACTTGCAAGGGGGCTCCAACTGCAAAGGAGCTACAATCAATGGAAGCTGTTGTCACAATTAACAAGAAGAAAGCAGATCAGTCAAAGAAAGGGAAGAAGCAAGCAAAGAAGCAAGCAAAGAAGCAGAAAGATGAGATACCTACAACTAGCAGTCAACCACAACCTTCTCAGATGGACTTGTAGTTACTGTTTGTGTAGTTTTGAATTAGACTTTTTTTTTGCTCAACTTTTCATCTGAACATCAGTTTTGTGCAGAATTATCACATTAGGATTATCAGTTTTTTTGGGGGATCAGTTTACAATATGGTGGAAGACATTAGTATAAGGTTCAAATGTATCAGTTTTTGGGAAAAAATTGTACTTTATGGCAGCAATCAGTTTGTTGTGGATGACTTTAGTACAAGGTTCAAGTTTATCAGTTTGTTGTGGAATATTTTAGGATGAAATATTTTCATTGCATAATTTAAGTACTTATACTACATAAGCTATATCATCATCATAAGATTACTCAATTAACTAAAACCATACTATATTAATAAGATGGAATAACTACTACATCATTACAGTTTCTCGACATCCGTTTTTTTTCACTTAAAAACAACTACAAGCAAAACAAAATACATCACAACTGCAACTTTGACAACCAAATTCACAAATTCTCCATTATTCTTCAGTTCTTGCTTCACAAATTTGATTTCTTCAGCAAAATCATCCACAATACTCCTTTCTTCATTGAAGTTCAATGTAATAATATCATCTTTTTCAACCCAAGCAAAAGCACTACAACCCCTGCACTTATGGTCTTCCCAAATTATTGGTAGACTCAGAAAATCTGATTTCCAGCAGTTTTGGTGGCACACATTTGGAGCAGTTCTTCAGTTTGCAGCACCTCGATTCATTATCCGGCAAAACTGGTGAAGCGTTGGCAGACCTTGATGAAGATGACCAAGAGGTAGCCATGGATGTTAAAAAAAAAAAAGAGATGCACAGGTAGATGAGAGGGAAAATGCAGATTTTATAAAGAGAGGGTGAGCTTTAATAAACATGAAAATGGAGGGAAAATGGTGGGAAGCATGGAAATGGAGGGAAGGGTTGAAAAAGGGTGGGAAAATAGCTAACTTAGGTAAATTAAAGTTAAACAAAGGTATTAAACGTCTGTGCTTAACAGAGGGTTACGGAAGTAAATATCACTAATAAATAGTGGTACTATGTGTAATGTATTAGTTTTTAATGGTACCAGATAGAAAAGCCAATAGTTTGATGGTACCAGGTAGAATTTCCCAAGAAAATATCATGTAAATTGACACCACCGTCCACCCACATAGGATTTCATGTGACAATTTCATGTGACAAGTTCCAACTCATTCTATACAATATAATGTATACTTCCTCCGTAATGGTTTCTTGGAAAAATTGATTTTGAACACCTTTTAAGGAAGCGATTTAAGGGTGTAAATGAACAAATTAATCAAAATGATACTAACACAATCAAGAATGAGATTAGAGATTACTAATCTTGAATATGTTTTTGATTAATTTATTCATTTACATCCTTAAATCTTTTTCTTAAATGCGTGTAAAATCAATTGTTGTCATTAAAGTGTTACGGAGGGAGTATATACATATATATATACATATATATACATATATACAATATATATATATATAAATATATAAATATATATTTATATACTTCCTCTGTTTCTAAATAAGTGACACACTTCTTATTTTCATGGTTGTCAATGCATTATTTTAACCATTAATATTTATAATTATCAATATGTAAAAATTATAAAAAGTTGATATTAAAAAATTCACATTGATAAGAATCTAACAAGATTCCACATGACTATATTTTTCCTAAAACATAAATCACCAAAATTAATTAAAATCTAAATTGTGAATAGTAAACACTATGTAAATGTGTCACTTATTTAGAAATGGAGAAAATATATATAGTCGGGTTCCGCTAAAAACCTATACTTTGTTGAAAACTGAAAACTAACAGTCCTAATTGGAAAAAAGGGGTACATATAAGATTTAGAAGGGTACATATTACGATTAGAGGGTACACGTGCTTCTAACATCAAAGTTGTGCTGCTAACATCAAAGTTGTCAATATTTACAAAAATGTCATTAATGAATGTACGTGTACCCCTTTATGTTAACATGTACCTCTTTTATTTGGTTTTCACGGTGACAATAGTTTTCATTTGATCTTATCCCTATATATATACCGAGAGAGAGAGTCGGGTTTTGCTAACAACTTATTCTTTGCTGAAAACTGAAAACTAACAATCTTGATTGGCAAAAAAGGGTACATATAAGATTTAGAAGGGTACATATTACGATGAGAGGGCACGCATGCTTCTAAGTTTCTAACATCAAAGTTGTGTTGGTAACATCAAAGTTATGAGTATTTACAAAAATGTCATTAATGAATACACGCGTATCTCCTTTATGTTAACATGTACCCCATTTACTTGGTTTTCACGGTGAAAATAATTTTCACTTGATTATATTCCTATATATATATATATAGAGAGGCAGGATTCAATGAGAAAGATCTTAGAATGAGAAGATGTGCATATTTTTTGAATTAGATGTGCATATATTTTAAACTGCATATGCATATTTCACTTTTCGTCCTATAAGTATATGTTTATAAATTTAAAAATGCACATGATAAAAAAAATTGCACATTTAGTTCAAAAAATATACACATTAAGTATTAAAAATATGCACAAAAAACACTTCCCATCCTTCTTATTTTAAAAATCTTTTTATTTGATCCTAATTCTATACATATGTCCAATGTCCACCCTTATTTCCCGGGTGTTAAACATATCACTATATGACACATGCTATTCTTCCATGCATTGATGTAACCAAGTTTGAAGAATCTGCATGCGTGATAGTTTAGTAATCCAAAAGATCATATGAATGTTCAATACTCAATAATCACGCTACCTAGTACACAATTTACAGAATGCTTATAATGAGAGTTTAGTAATGAGATGACAAGTATTTCTTTATGATACTACGTATATGGATCCCACTTTACGACCCAATCGCAGGCTAACCCGTCTTAGGTTAATTAAGGTCGCAATTGCACGAAAAACTCAAGATAACATGTTTGCAACCTAGAGACTAATGATTAGACAACGCATGACTCACCCCTAACAAACAAGTTAACAATTACTGTGAGAAGGAATTCATGATTGATCACACATAACTCCAAATTACGAGTAACAAAGGCAAATTCAGTTTAGAAAAAATAATATAAATAATTCTAATTATAGCTAATCTTCTCAAAATAATCTTATATAATATAGAATAATCCTACCATATGTATTTACTTATATACTACTCACTCCGTAACGGATTAATTGCAATGATTAAATATTTTCCATTCACAATTTATATCAAATCATAGCAAGTAATGTGTTACGGAGGGAGTAAAATAGTCCAATGAAAAAAATAAACAACTTAAAATGTCAATATGTTATGCTAAAATATACTACAATTAACTTAAAACAAAACTAGAATGAATGGTTTCAACCCCTTCCTTTGTCACTTAAAACCATTTCGAAAAGACACTCCCTATTAAAAAAATTCTCCTTAGCTTAAAAAAATACGACTATTACTAGAAAAGTAGCCACATCTCATTCGTTCATGTAAATTTTCTAAAATTAATTAATTTTAAACAATAAAAATCTATTATATACCTTATAATGAAAAGATTTTTGTTCCTTTTGTTTTTCCTTTTACTTGTACTACACTAACTCTTGCGCTATTTCTATTTTAAATTAGCCAAGTAATTTCACTAATACACAAAACAAAAATTCTCATTAAATTTTGAACTTACATATTTCAAATATCAATTTCACCATTATGGGCCTGTTCTCTTTGGCTAATTCTAGCTGAACTGAACTGAACTGAACTTATTGGAGCTGAACTGAACTGAACTGAACTTATTGGAGCTGAACTGAACTGAACTTATTGGAGCTTAACTGAACTGAACTTATTGGAGTTGAACTGAACTGAACTTATTGGAGCTGAACTGAACTGAACTGAACTGAATTGAATTGAATTAAATTATAATAAGTATATGAATAATAAGTAAATAATAATTATTATGAATATTAAATAATAAGTAATAATAATTCTAAGTAATAATAATTAAATTAATAATTTAGAATAATATCAAATGAATAATGATAATATTATTTTTGATGTTATTATGATAGTTATAAATAAATAAATAATAATAATAAATGAATTTTAAAAATAATAATTATTGATAATAATAATAATAATTAATAATGAGTAATTACAATTATTAGTATTAATATATTAATACTTGATGATGATGATATAATATAATGTCTAAGAAGTAAATTAATAGTATTACCATTATAATAATAATTAGCTTAAAACATGGGTTGATGTGTGCTTCTAACCAAACCACGATTTGTGGTGGGTTGGTCGATGATAGAAATACACCAAACCGCCAAAGTATATTTAATATACAACGTAACGACAATGTTGTATTTTAAATAGTACTGCAGTATTATTAGCAACTTTGTAATTTTTTCATATCTTCTAGCTTTTTGTAGCTTATTTGTATGAAGTAATAGTGTTTTTTATTCAGTAAAATAAAACAACAATTGCAAATTAGAATACTCGTATTGACATCAAATTTGGTTAAATCGTGCACCAACCCAAACTTTGCTCAGCCATAATAATAATAATAGTAATAAAAATGAGTAAAGATATAATAAATAATAATACATATAAATAATAATTATTATTATTATTTAATAACAATAATAATAAGTAAAATAAATTAGACCAACAATAATAATATTATACAAATGGTTAAATAATGAATGGAGCTGAACTGAACTGAACTGAATTTATTGGAGCTGAACTGAACTGAACTGAACTTATTGGAGCTGAACTGAACTGAACTTATTAGAGCTGAACTGAACTGAACTTATTGGAGCTGAACTGAACTGAACTTATTAGAGCTGAACTGAACTGAACTTATTAGAGCTGAACTGAACTGAACTGAACTGAAAATAAGCTGAACAGAACAGGCCCTATTAGTAATATAAAATTAAAATATTACAAATTAAAATTCCGTGTGAACAAATGATAAACCAAATTAAATAATATTAATAATTTATGTGAAATTCTTAAAGTAGTCCTTAACATGCTTACATGCAAGCTTGTCTAATCTTACACCTCCACACCTTTTTATGAATTTCAGGTAGGACCTGTTCTGTTCAGCTTATTTTCAGTTCAGTTCAGTTCAGCTCTAATAAGTTCAGTTCAGTTCAGCTCTAATAAGTTCAGTTCAGTTCAGTTCAGTTCAGTTCTAATAAGTTCAGTTCAGTTCAGTTCAGCTCCAATAAATTCAGTTCAGTTCAGTTCAGCTCCATGTATTATTTAACCATTTTGTTTAATATTATTATTGTTGATCTAATTTATTTTACTTATTATTATTGTCATAATATAATAATAATTATTATTATTTATATATATTATTTTTTATTATATCTTTACTCATTATTATTATTATTATTATTATTATTATTATTATTGAGCAAAGTTTGGGTTGGTGCACGGTTTAACCAAATTTCATGTCAATACGAGTATTCTAATTTACAATTGTTGCTTTATTTTACTGAATAAAATTCACTATTACATCATACAAATAAGCTACAAAAAGCTAGAAGATATGAAAAAATTACAAAGTTGCTAATAATACTGCAGTACTATTTAAAATACAACATTGTCGTCACATTGTATATTAAATATACTTTGGCGATTTGGTGTATTTCTATCATAGACCAACCCACCACAAATCGTGGTTTGGTTAGAAGCGCACATCAACCCATGTTTTAAGCTAATTATTATTATAATGGTAATAATATTAATTTACTTATTAGACATTATATTATATCATCATCATCAAGTATTAATATATTAATACTAATAATAATTATTATCCATTATTAATTATTTTTATTATCAGTAATTATTATTTTTAAAATTAATTTATTATTATTTATTTATTTATAACTATCATATTAACATCAATATAATATTATCATTATTCATTTGATATTATTCTAAAATATTAATTTAATTATTATTACCTAGAATTATTATTACTTATTATTTAACATTCATAATTATTATTATTTACTTATTATTCATATACTTATTATTCATATACTTAATTCAATTCAATTCAGTTCAGCTCTTATAAGTTCAGTTCAGTTCAGCTCAGCTCCAATAAGTTCAGTTCAGTTTAGTTCAGTTCAGTTCAGCTCCAATAAGTTCAGTTCAGTTCAGTTCAATTCAGCTCCAATCAGTTCAGTTCAGTTCAGCTCAGTTTAGCTCAGCTAGAATTAGCCGAATAAAACAGGCCCGTACTTAATGTCAATTATTTCCCACACATCAAACAACTAATAAATGTGAACCCACAAAAAAAAGCTTAAAAGTTTCAGATTCTAAGGACCAACTTCTGGAATTTCATCTAATATATGCTCATTTTCTCGATTTTAAGAGCATTATATCAGCTTTAACCGATTTCAACTTCAATTCATACCACCTTTTCATCTAACAGCCTATGGATTGAAAAATACATGCTTAACCATCACCACCTTATACCAAGATATATATTCCTCATGGCAATGTGGCATACATCAGTCTCTGCAAACACAGCCTATGATATTTCTTCAACTTTACACAGATCAAAGGAAAAAACAAAAGAAAACTCTTCGCTATAAAGTGTTCCTTAATTACTTCCTTTTTATGATTTTCTCTCATAAAATCGGGGGTCAAAAATGCACGTTGAATAATACTACTTTGAGTAATTAACAGCCAAAAAATATTCTGAGGGTGAATTTATACATAGAAACATAGCCCTAATCAAATTAATGCAACAAAATTCTTATTATTTACTGTATTGCTGATGCGATAAGAAGTTTGAAACATCAAAAATGGTTTGGACAGATTTTTTTTAAAAAAAGTAAATTTTCAACATTTTAGAGTAAATACCAAAATATTATGGTGGGACAATACTCTATTTTGTTAAAGATCTTCCAATAATATTATTGCATACAGAGACAAATAAAAGAGAAAATGTGATTGTGTGAAACGGAAAACATATTGTTATGTTAAGAGAATCTTTCATGAACACATAAACGGAAATTAGGTAAAACATTAGTGAAGATAGAAATATCTTTAGTTTAGTTTACCGAAGAAATATATGAATACTACTAACACAAACTTTATGATTGTCCTTCTATTTTATGTTACTCCTAACAAACAACCTAAATTTATACGGTATTAATAAATAAAAGGAAAGTAAGATTTCCTGATGTATTTGATCTGTACTTATGACGATAGAAGTGGTACTGGATTGGATTCCCTCAAATAATTCGCTGAAACAAAGTGTGAAAGTTTCTGAACTTGCCATTATTTCATTATGTGTTCTAGATCTGAGTTCCTGTTACCTTATGACACGTATATTTCCCACAAATCTTCAAATTTAATGTTCAAATACATCTGTACTGTTGTTTTCACGAATATATCTTCTACCTGCCGGTTATATCACTTCTCTCACGCATATCTTTATTTTTGTTATTTAAATAATCGCAACAATTTAATTGTTATATCGTTTTAAAGTTAAACTGTTGCAATTTTTTAAAAATAATCGAACAACAAATTTAAGAGAAAAGAAAGGGGGGGAAAATTGGAAACATTAAGATCTAAGGGTAGAATTTCATAAAGAGGAGGAGGAAGATCTATCACATGTGGATAATAAGGAATCTAAAACTTAAACAACATACTTAAAAAAGGAGAAAAATAAAATATATACAATTCATAGTTCTGACTTCTGATCTTAGACACATCAAAATATTTACTTAATATCTAGTAATAAAAAAAAAAACTAAATAAGTAAAACAAAAAAAAGAAAATTAATTAATAATACTTGAGTTTAAGCATTTTTTGAATATGATCGTAAATTACCGACAGAAGAAGCGGAGGGCAGGCTTTAAAGCCCTTGTTATACCCCATGCAACAAACAACTCAACATCTTAATATCTTCCACATGTCACTGATTGTCTGATTTTCGCCACGTTACCACCAACTAGAATGGCACTGATTGTAATTATTCTCAAAAGCCGACGAAGAACTGAGTGATACTGATGAGAAGGGCATCTTCATCATCATATTATCGTTATGATAATAATGATCATCCATCATCATTTGCTGGTTTGTTGGACTCAGATCAGGTTCCTCTGGGAACAGAGGAAGTAGGGTTAGATCTGATTTCTGCTCTTCGTTGTTGTTACTATAATTAATTTCAACTAAATTGTTTTTGTCGTTTGGAGAACTCGACTTCCTCTTCCGTCCTCCTCCACTGGTGCACCTTTTACTACTACTACTATTGTTATTATTTTCTTTACTATTCGTCTTCTTTCGCCCTCGGCCACCCTTCGCATGCCGGCCCCCGGCACTTGTGTTACTCGGGCTACCGCCTTCAGCGGTCGCTGTACTCCCAGCGACCGGCTTTGGAGCAATCGGTCGGAACTTAAGCATTATCATATCCATTTTGGATGATGGATTATTATAACCGGATACCGCTACGTGCCCTTCACCCCATCTAGCTATACAACACTCTCCTTTACCGTCCGCCATTGATGAACTGCGCCACAACTTGGTTGTTTCTCTAGGGTTTGTAAGGTTTTTTTTTTTTTGGGTATGCGTTTGTGTTTGTGTTTGTGTTTGTGTTGGTTGAGTGATTGTGTGTTGTTTGGTGTGATGGGCGCACTAGGTGGGTAGAGACTAGCGAGAGATAAGAGGAATGGGGTTTGTACTAATAAGGTGGTGAAGGCTAGACACGTGTGAGAGGATAAGACACGTGTGAGGACTGTAGTTATAACAGTTCAAAGAATGTCATTGGTTTACAAGTTTATCGTGGCAATAGTATGTTAGTGGGACCTACTTTCACCCATATAAAGCTGAAGATAAAATTATAGGAAAAACACCTCATTCGTCTCTTAATACCTTCCATGTTCCCTGCATGGTACTTTTGTTTGTAAAACAGATGAATTGAACTAAGTAATTATAGGTGAACTGAATTAAACTAAGATGACCTTAATTAGAAAGAGAGATTGATTGTAAAAATAATGTACAAGATTAAACTAAAATTAAATTGAAATAAATTGCAAATAATAAACTAAACTGACTGAATCTAAGATAAGATAGGAAAAACAGCTTTTAGTACAGTAAATGGTAGGATTTGTGTCTAATACCCTTTGACCTTTTAGATCACACTAGGGACACTTTAAAGATGAGATTCGTCATTGTCTCACCGCTTTTGAGTTACCTTGCCTCCTAAGCTAGTGCAGTCGTTTAGATTAACTTGAACAAAGTTTCGCTTCTATTGCATGCATAATAAAGCGGTTTTTATGTATTTGAGGTATAATAATTTGACTTTTATACTATTTATATACTCCTTTCATCTCATTGGGCCATTGACATTCTTTTAATTTTTAAATTTTGATTGGATGGTAGACAAAGATAAAATAGAGGTGGTCAATTGGAATATTTTTAAGATAAAATAGTGGCCTCCACATTCTTCTTTTGGTATGAGACGATCTTCAAGGTTAGCTCAAACTAAAATTAGGGTAAATAAAAGAGTGTGTTTCGCTTTGATACCTATAGTCATTTATAGGGAATAAAACTTAATCATATGTTAAAGTATCATACTCGTTGCAATATACATTTGGACATGAAATAATTTTTAAGAATTTATATGTAGATGATTAATGATATTTATTTGTTATATTACATTAAAATGTAGTATAAGTTAAACTACTACAATAAAAATGGTTGAAAAACTTATCTACAAACTTGAATATAAATTTATTAGTTGTTACACGAACTTTTAAATTAGTTGTAACACTAGATCTATTTGGATATTTCTTTTTCACTATCGCTCTTATTACATGGTCCCCTCTTTTAATTCTTTCTATCTCTCTTTTATCCAAATATTGTCTAAGATTTATCTCAATTAGGTGTTGTTTGGTTGACATTGTTTAGTATAGAAAGTTAAAATTTATAGGAATTGGATTTCTTTGGTCTTGTTTGGTAGGGCAATTTTATATGAAGTAGAAATTCATAGGAAGTTCCACTTAAACACTTACCACAAAATGTAGGAAATTACTTATCTAGAGGAACCTAGGTAAGTGAAATTTTCACTTCTCATAAATCACCAAACAACATTTAACAGTTTCTACAAAATATAATTACTTAAATTAAATTAAGTTCAATGCAATCCATGTGTAACCGAAAAAAATTAAGTTCGAAAGAATTTATACTTTTTATATTCAATCAAACAAGTACTTAATAAAAAACAGTGGAAATAAAAATCCGTCGAGAAAAATACAACAAGATCTCGCGACATAACATTTCATAACTTCAACACATTATAAAAGTGGACCTACCTCACCCATAAAAGCAGAAAAAAGAAAAAACAACAAAAGACGACTCAACGAATAGTTATGTTTGGGGATGAAGCCGGAGAGGAGAACCAATAAGAGTGAAGTGAGTGTTACATATTTCTCTCACCACATAAAAAGATGGACACGTAGGCATAAACCTCGTGCGTCGTGTTTGGTTGGTCGAAACAAATTTGAAAGAAAGTATTTTAATTTTATTTTTTAAGTTCATGTGAGAGAAAGAGTAGAGGTAGAGGGAGGTGGGAGGGAAGAGGATTCCAGAAGGGTAGAGTCGTGGACCAATCAGAAGAAGGTGAATGTTGGGATATGATGGGTAGGGAAGATTATTATTAATACGTGGACGGTTTGAAAGTGATTGAGATCAGTACCGGATTTTTCTTTATTCATTTTTATGTTGTTAGTGATGTCATGTTTTTCAATATTTTGTTTATTCATAACTTCTTTAAGCTAATGGATTTTGTGGTTTGTTGATTGGTTGATTGCTTCTGAGTTGGAATTCCTGTCTTATTGTTCTTTCAATTTCTAAGGTTATCCTAACTACGGTTTTTAGCCTTTCCTCAATTGATAAAATAATATTCTTGGGATCTTTGGTGGAGGATTTTTCATTTATAGGATGACAAGTTAAGATGCGACTGTACAACTTTTTCATAACTTCGAGAAAATAAAAGATCTGAGCAAATATAAGAAATCTTAAAATATAGACAAGTATTTATCTACGGATAATGAATGAGTAGAATGAAATGGATTTACAAGATTTGAAGACGCAACTATATAATTGCTAGAGGTATCTTTAGCATAAGATAGTATTTTCTAAGATAATAATATGTATCTTAAAAATAATAATCATATATTTAATATCATAATATTTCTCTAATAATAGATCTTTCGCAATTTTTTAAAAAAAAAAACAAGTTTAATAAATGCCGGAGAAATAGTTGGCATATATAAAGAAGGATTTGTTTGTATGAGTTATAACATAGAATTTAGAGTATATGTTTTGGGTCGATGATTATAATGTTTATTAAAATTATGAATTTAAGCAATAAAAACATATTTATCCTACACTTTAAAATAAAATTGTTTTTTTTTTTACTCAAGCTCTACGATAGTATGAACTTTTATTCATTTAAAGTTTTTCATATGAAAGTAGAAAATAACTCTAAATATTAGATTTTCATCGTAACATCTTAGACACTGTATAAAATATAAGTTGTAGTATGATAGGCTGGCTGATAGCTAAATCTAACATCAATAATTCAAGAAGATCACGCCCCTCTCATTCTCTCCTGATGATTTGAAATCCAAGATACAACGGATATAACTTGGATATACAACCCTTTCACTTTCCCATAAAATAACTTGTAAAATCAAATTGCTTAAAATATTTTTAATTGGTTGAGAGATAAGGTTTGAATTGCACCACCTGTTATTCACGACTGTTGTGTCAAAAACAAAATTCTTGTCCCTTCATTTTTCACATGGGCGCACTTGAAACCAAGGAAATTTACAAAGGTAATTAAGAAGTTTGAATAGGAGAGAAAAGTAAGAAAAAAGTTTGAAAAGTAGAGAATATAAGAGTAAAAATAGATTAATGTGGAGATAATTCAGATGGTAAGCGTTTTGTACCGCTTAAGGAAGATCTTGAGCTTGTGCAAAAACCCAATTAGGGAGATCCGTCCACCATAGCTAAGTGTATGCCTCGTGTCGGATCTAAATGCAATCAGAGCTCAACTCCGATGAACTAGGTAAACAACCCAATATAGAATAAAAATATATCAAATATGCATTAATTAGATAGGTCAATTTGCTACATAATGAAAAATGGTTAAATGTTCCGTCTAACTTTTGAAATTAAGATTATCTCATTAGTAACGTTAACTTCATATGGCCTACTTTAACATATTCGCAGTACGTAGTTTAAAATTATAGTAAATTAAAGTAATTTCGGCTAAATTATTAAATTTTGCAACAATTGTGCAAACATGCTTCAAGAAAATAATCGTCAAACAGGAATCTATTCAAAGAAAATGTGTCCATCGATAATAAAATGAAAAAAAATACTTTTATACTACCTCCGTTCTTTAAAATGAAAAAAGTGTGTCAATATACTATAAAATGAACTAGGTAAAAAGGATAATAAAACAGAAAAGGTATAGGAGATTGCCTGCTTTTATAGTAGTATTAAAACTAGTCAAAGGCCTAGGTTCAATATTAGCAAGAGAACGTACTACTTTTTTTAAGTATAATGACTAATTAATTCATTTAATGAACTAATTATCTTTTGAATCATGAGTGACTAGTTAAATTCGACCAATGACTAATTAATCCACTGAATAGGTTTGCTAGATTATTTTTTAAATTGTATGCTCTATTTCAAGATTTAAAGGGAAATAAAGTAAGGAGAGGAGAAAGAGACGACAAGGGTGCCGGATCAGAGTGAGATGGGGTTTGTTAGCTAGAATGTAGGCCTGAGTTTTTTTATATTTCCTTCGTGCTTTATCAATTGTGACACTTTTTATTCTATGCAATTCCATACAATATTTGGAGATGAGAGAGATAGAGAGAAATAAAAGAGGGGGACCAATGTGCTAGGAGAGAGATAGAGAGGAAGAAATGCCCAAACAAGAAAGTATCACAACTAATTTAAAACTTCATTATATAGAAAGTAGTTTATATTAATATTAGACTATATATTCTAATAACTATTGTGTAGTACTCCTTCGGTCCTTCCGTCCCCCAAAGGATTTTCCGCTTCCTTTTCGCACAAAGTTTAAGGAGTAACGTTGATGTGAGTCTAAATTTTCATTTTATAATAGAAAAGTAAGATAGCAGTTATTAGAATTGTTTATTAAGAAGAGAGAGGGGACAAGTACTTTTTGTAGGATAATACTACCTCCGTTCCATGTGTATTGCAACATAGGGAGTTTTACGCCTCCCAACGCACTACTTTAGACGCTAATATCTCTAATTTTATTTAAGTAAAAATTATAAAAAGTAAATTTTAATTAAGCATATATCGAGACGAATCTAACAAGATCCCACATGGCTATATTTATCCTTGTGTATAAATCACAAAAGAGAGTCAAAGGATAGTGTATGAATAGTGCAAAATGTCAAAGGTTGCAATACCTATGGAACGGAGGTAGTATTATTAAAGTAGGTGGACCATATCCAAATAAGAAAACGGAAAATGTAATTGGAACATATTAAAATGAAAAAATGGGAAATCCTTTAGAGAACGGAAGGAGTATATAACAAAAAAAAAGTTAAAATTAAGGGACTATACAAAAGTATAAAACAATTAGTTTACCGTTCTTAAAAGCACAACATTTGTCATGAAATTGTAAATCAAAGCTAAGAAAATGGACCCAATTTTGGCCAGCTTGATGACCAAAATTGAAATTTGAATCCATCATTTCAATATGTAGTTCTTTTTTCTTACAATTTGCACCACACACCTGAGTGCGGTGCATTCTCTCACATTCTTTACTCATATGATCATGTGCAGAATACATGATGGAGGAGAATGGGAGAGGATGCAAATAATCAATATTGCATTTTGAAGATAAAAAAACAAATAGATGGGCTAGCAATTTATTAGGGATGGATGAAATGTAAAAAATATATATTTGTCCAGATTTTCAATGTTTAAAGACCAACAAAGTATAATAATATAACGGGATTTAATCCTAAGTCCTAATATCATACTCCAAAAATTTGATAAACTAATCTAGCTGACATTCATCGTACATTCACTCAGAGTCGACCTTAGCATTTCTTTTGATTGACAAGTGTCAACAACTCATACTATGTCATAAACACCTTTGATTTTCATAAATTGAAAGCTTGCATAATATATAGGCAAGTTAGGTACTAGAAGTATATTCACCTATTTGTTATTAGTTGCTCAATTTTGATTATTAAAACTATTTACAGATCCTATTTTGATTATAGATTTTATTACCATACAAAAATTAAATGTCATTACATAAATACTAGAGTATATATTTATGGTCAAATTATGGTTTGCCAAATTACAAAATTAAATTAGTAAAGTGAAAAAACACAAGGAATCCATGTGATTGGAGGATTGAAATATGGAAACAAGAGTCAGCATCCTCTCCATTGCAATGGATGTCCATTACTTTTATTTACACTATGAAAAAGGATAAATTTGAGATGAAATCTCCAAATCACCCCCAATCCTTGGTGTAATTTGGATAAATCACTGGAGAGGATCCTCACTCGGAAACAATGCCCATCAAAAGATGAGAACGACAACACTCTAATCCTTAAGAAATGTGTTTCACAAACTAGTTTAGAAAAGCACTCTATTAAGCTAAACTACTAACACATTTTGAGACAAATAAGTAGGTACATTCTCTTGTCATAACTCATAATTAAACTGAACTGAACTAAATTGATAAAGCAAGTGTTCGAGAGAATATTACTTTAACATATTACGATGATATGGAAAGTACAACTATAATACGAAGCCATGAAGGTAAAAAGAATTGGGCAAAAGACTTACTAGGAACGTGCCGTAAGCGCTAACCAGTGGCTAAGTACTGTCGTACTGGAGTGTAACCTCTTGCAGCTTGCAGGTAAACCGTAAACCCAATCCGCTTTGTAAGCAGGCTTCAGCTGGTGCTTGGTAGGAATCGAACCTGGCACTTCAAGTTTACTAGACGAAACACTTACCAATCACGCCAAACAGCACTTAGTAAACTCGACATCCAATTAGAAACATGAAAACAATGCTAAAAGAAACAGAGAGAGAATTTTGTTTTTTGGAAGTGAATTAATAAAGAAGACAGAGATACTCGAATTTCTGGAAATATGGGAAGGAAGAAGTGAGAGGGACAAGGTGAAGCAAGTTTTTTTGGCAATTTTTATTTAGAGAAGAAGTTTCTTACTTAGATAGTGAGGTTGGGTTAGTGTCTTAGTGAGTAGTCAGATGATAATTATTCATATAGTTGATGTGTTTTGCTCGTTTGTTTTCTTTAAATAGTTAGTTTTGTCTTCTTTCTTATGTGGCCTTTCTTTGTTTTGTAGTTTTCTGGTGGCATATTCAGCTGCAAATAATTAAATTAAATTGAATTCAATTCAATTCAATTCAATTTTAAAAAAAGAAAAATTTGTGAGGAAATACCTTATTTTTTTGGAAAATTATCATTTTGGGTACCCAAGTTTTCAATAATATCGATTTGGGTACCTGAGTGTTTCCGGAACATAAATATTTATATTTGTATGAAGGTATTTTGGGAATTGTCTTAGCCGCTTGTCCGCAATAGGATGTCCAATAGCTTGCAAAACAACGAAGATAGACTACCCCGGGGGTGGTTCCGGGATCGCCTCTCCGACGCTCAAGTCAGATTACTTTTCTGTAGAGAGAAAGTAAGAAAAAGGGGTTTAGAGTAATCAGAAAAAGTTACCTCAAATTATGATGCCAATCAGGTATTTATAGGGTACTGTGATGACAGAACCGTAATTATTAAGTTAATCGAGGATATTTCCGTAATAAGGAGTATTACGGGCCTTGTTAAGAGTAATGGGCTTATCTTGGGAAAGCATGATGTTAATAAGGGTAGTTTAGTCATTTTACCCGAATTGGGCTAGGACCTAGGCCAGCCCAAACATTTAGCCCCATGTGTGATGCGTGAATGAAGTCGTATGAAAATCGCGTGTCGCGCGGAAGATTTGAGCAATTAAAAGTGGGTTGTGTCGAGGGGGTTTTTGGATCGTCGAGGGATGTGATGGGCATCCGAGGGGTTGTATGTATGATGGGGTACCATCTATATGAGAAGGTACTTGTTATATGAGGGGGTACCATGTGTATGAGAGGAATTTAATGTATGAGAGGGTATCATGTGTATAAGAGGGTACTTATTGTATGAGGGGGTACCATGTGTATGAGAGGGTATTCATTGTATGAGAGGGTACCATGTGTATGAGAAGGTACTTGTTGTATGAGGGGGTACCATGTGTATGAGAGGGTATTTAATGTATGAGAGGGTACCATGTGTATGAGAGGATACTTGTTGTATGAGGGGGTACCATGTGTATGAGAGGGTATTTAATTTATGAGAGGGTACTTGTTGTATGAGGGGGTACCATATATATGAGAGGGTACTTTTTGTATGAGAGGGTACTTGTTGTATGAGGGGGTACCATGTATATGATAGGGTACTTGTTGTATGAGAGGGTATCATGTGTATGAAAGGGTAATTGTTGTATGAGGGGGTACCATGTGTATGAGAGGGTAATTTTTGTATGAGGGGGTCCCATATGTATGAGGGCTTACTGAAGGCTTGTAGAGGGCTGACGAGGTAGCATGCGAGGCGTCCTTGGTAGCGTTTTTGTTGTTAAAACTTTGACGGACCATAACTTTGTGCTCGGGTGTCCGAATTGAGTAAACTTTTTTTTCAAATTGGTTATTTTTTCGAGATCTATGACGCCCAACTATTTTCCTAACTATTTGCCCAACTATTTTCTCCAGAAAAGGCCTCTAGCATGGAGATTTTGGTTTGTTTGTGTTTTTCTATCTGAATTGCATCAAGGCTTGTCTGCAATAACAGAGGGAGGACTTATCTTATCTAGGTAGCTCTAATACCCAAAGAATAGCCTTTTTTTGAACGAGTTTATAAAGAGGATTGAGGGATGTGTCGTTGATGAAGGACTAAAATGATGACTAAGGGAAGTCCGATTGATGAGAGGTTCCTTGAGGGGTAGATGAGGGTTGTCCGCTTGATGAGAGATGTCCGCTTGCTGAGGGATGTCCGCTTAATTAGGGCGTCCTCTTGATGAGGGATGTCCGCTTGATGAGGGGTTTCCCTGATGACGACTAAGGATGATACACTTAGATATTGCCTATAAGTGCAACGTTACTCCACACTCTTCATGCATTTCATTAATTCTTTGGTAACTCCTTTGGTTTTCGAGCATCGCAATCGAGGGCCTTGTTATTCATACCAAGGGCCTTTCCTTGAGCTTCATCAAGGCGTGTTGAACGTCAGCCAACTCTTTGTCTACGAATGAAGGCTTTGTTCAAACATCAACCAACGGGGGTTCTCTTCACCAACCAAGGGTTTATTAATTATTATTGTTCTACACTTTGGGTTTCTTCTTTTTTGACCATCTTACTCGACCAAAGGATTTCTTATAGTACGCCCTGATAGTAGTGCCTCTGTAGACAGACCTCTCCTTGGTTGTACTGTTGTGTATATGTCGAGCTTAAAGATTGGTTTAAGATTTTTCCTTTGCACCCATTTGTAAAGGAATTACTGTTAGAGTATAGCTTGTGTATAACTCAGTTAGTTCTCAAATCTTCGTTGACTATCAACTCGTATATAGATGTTTGTAGTGTGTTAGACGTCCCTTGTACTTTGATAGCATTTGGAAGTCTTCATAGGATTAAATTAGTCACTGAAAATCGCCATGGGAGTGGATAATATTCTTTTCACACTAATCCGGATGACTACTTAACTGTTAGAGAAAACTTGTAACGTAGAGGGACTTTCGTTTATGAATTCCTCTTTATCTACCAAGATTATAGGGGGCTTCCGGTTGATAGTCTCAACTATAATGTTCCGTCAATGGGATGCTCCAGCAGCTGTGTGGAAGCACCCAATCATTGAGACAACCCGCTCAATGGATTGCGATGAAAAAGCACTTCAAGGATGAGAATTTCCTAAGTGTTGTGGCACTTAGCAACACATATGAGAGGGGTAGGAATCAAGGGACCTCTACGAATTTCCTCCATGATTGTTTTTGCTATTTGTAATAACAATAGTTGATTGAATTGCCCCTATATCGCATTGCAATATTATCCTTTCTTCTCTTGCTTGAATGACGGAGGGCCTTGATTATATCATCAAGGGGCTAAAATTCGAGCCCCACGCGATATTTTCCCATAGAACCTTACGTGTTGATGAGGGGCTAAGAAAGAGCCCCAAGTGATTGTGCATGGATTGAATGTCTTCCCACGGTTAGGGGAGATGTATTCTTCATGTATTGCATGGTGTCCGAGGGAGTTCCTTTGTATTTAGGAAAGTATTGAACCTCATCGCTGAGGGGTGTCCAAGAGCGTTCCTTTATACTTAGGAAAATCTAGAACCTCATTATAGAGGGGTGTCCGAGAGCGTTCCTTTATACTTAGGAAAGTTTGGAACCTTGTCGTTGAGGTGGTGTTCGAGAGCATTCCTTATACTTAGGAAAGTCTGAAACCTTATTGTTGAGGGGGTGTCCGAGAGCATTCCTTATACTTAAGAAAGTCTGGAACCTATTGCCGAGGGGGTTTCTGAGAGCATTCCTTATACTTAGAACAGTCTGGAACCTTATTGCCTAGGGGGTGTCCGAGAGCATTCATTATACTTAGGAAAGTCTGGAACCTTATTGCTGAGGGGGTGTCCGAGAGCATTCCTTATACTTAGGAAAGTCTGGAACCTTATTGTTGAGGGGGTGTTCGAGAGTATTCCTTATACTTAGGAAAGTCTGGAACCTTATTGTTGAGGGGGTGTCCGAGAGCATTCCTTATACTTAGGAAAGTCTGGAGCCTTATTGTCGAGGGGGTGTCCGAGAGCATTCCTTATACTTAGGAAAGTCTGAAACCTTATTGTTGAGGGGGTGTCCGAGAGCATTCCTTATTCTTAGGAAAGTCTGGAACCTTATTGTGGAGGGGGTTTCCGAGAGCATTCCTTATACTTAGGAAAGTCTGGAACCTTATTGTTGAGGGAGTGTCCGAGAGCATTCCTTTATACTTAGGAAAGTCTGGAACCTTATTGCCGAGGGGGTGTCCGAGAGCATTCCTTTATACTTAGGAAAGTCTGAAACCTTATTACCGAGGGGGTATCCGAGAGCATTCCTTATACTTAGGAAAGTCTGGAACCTTATTGTGGAGGGGGTATCCGAGAGCATTCCTTATACTTAGGAAAGTCTGGAACCTTATTGTTGAGGGGGTGTCCGAGAGCATTCCTTTATACTTAGGAAAGTCTGGAACCTTATTGCCGAGGGGGTTTCCGAGAGCATTCCTTTATACTTAGGAAAGTCTGGAACCTTATTACCGAGGGGGTATCCGAGAGCATTCCTTATAATTAGGAAATTCTGGAACCTTATTGTCGAGGGGGTGTCCGAGAGCATTCCTTATACTTAGGAAAGTCTGGAACCTTATTGCTGAGGGGTGTCCGAGAGCATTTCTTTATACTTAGGAAAGTCTGGAACCTTTGCTGAAGGGGGAGGACTCAAGCTGTCTGATGGTCGTCTTCCGGTTAGGAAGGATCTCTTCTATGCTCCGGTTATGAGGAATGTTTCGTTTATTATCATGTAGGGGAAAACATGAGTAAAACGATATGAACACATGAAATGGGGGCTAACTACTCCGAGTGATGGACATTTCATTCATTCATAAGATAAAGTTACAATGATGTGCTAAATTAACATGAAAAATTCACTCTATCATCTCATATCTTTAAAAACCTAAAGTTTGAATTACCATCTTTAAAAATAAATCACATAAAAAATCCTTAAAAACCTAAAGTTTTTCGTCGTGTATGAATGGTCTTCTTTCACCCCTGCCGAAATTCTTAAGCGATTTGATGAATTGAATGAAAAGGTCTCATGTATTGACGACTTACGTCAAGAGATTGTAGGTTTGCAGCAAACAAATGACACCTTAAGATCACAAGTCCAATCTGTAGCGTCATCCCGCATTAGCCCGTCTAGCAATCTGTCAAGTTTGTCCAACACCCTTTCATCAGGTGTCAACATGTAGTAGAGGTGTGCAAAACCGGATATAGAATTCGATCCGATCCGGATATCCGAATTTATGGATAATGAAAAATTATATCCGAATCCAATCCGAATAATCCGGATATCCGAAATTCGGATATCCATATTTTCGGACCGGATATCCGAACTATCCGAATCCAGACTTATAAAAGTGAAAAAAAACTACTTTCATATATTTCGTAGTTAGGATTCAATTTTCTTTAACAATATCTAGTTTTAATTGCATACAAAACTTAAAAATTAAACAATTTGAACCATCTATTACAAATTAAATAAACCGCTAGAAAAAAAATTAAACATTTCAGAAATTACAGAGATAAACCAAGGCATGAAAACAAGTAAACAACTAATGCCAAACTTACTGTAAAAAAAAATGTTCATAGCACTCTGCCGAAACTTTCCTTACCCAAACCAACCATTCCTAACAAAATTCCATCAAATAATCACACACTTCCTTCGCCATTCATGCTCAATCAAAGTCCACACACCGACACACATCAACATAGCATAAAAAAGCAATGCACTTCTGAATTCAAACTTAAAACACTATCATTTGCAATTAATTAAACACACAGAAATGATAAATAAATACTTGTTGATTTGAGCAATGGCGCCATTGAAGAAGATAACAGAGGTATCATAAAGCCCTTAAAGCAAATTTCAAAATGACTGAGAGTGTGAAGAGAGGAAGAAGACAGCGAGAGGCGTGACTCACGAGGTTGAGGCGTGAGCAACTGAGTGGGCTTGAAGTATTAGCCATAAACCCAGTACATTGAATTACATATTTGCAGGCTAAAAATATCGAATTCTCAAATTAGCTATCCGTATCCGGTTTCATTATCCGGATACCCGATCCGAAATATCCGAATTTAAGAAATCGGTTCGGATATCTGGAATATGACTCGGATAGTCGGTTTTCTCGGATCGGATTGTTTTGACACCCCTACATGTCAGGACCTTCCGTCAATCTGTCACATGACGTTCTGCCCAAAAGCACTCCTCCTAATAATGTCTTTTTCAACCAAAACGTCCCTCTTAGACAGCTGATCCGTCAAAACTCATCCTCAAAAGATTTCGACACCCTCAATCATAAATTAAATATGTTACACGCCATGATCAATAAGATCCCTAGAGTTTAGGGGTGTTCAGGAAAATCCGACCCGCTTGACCCGACCCGGTGACCCGCTAACCCAGGTAAAATTTACCGGGTAATTTTGTCTATTTCTTGAATTTATTGGGTTGGGTACCCGACCCGCTAAATTTGCGATTTATCGGGTCGGGTAATGGGTCGGTTAACTATAAAATTCGGGTACCCGTTTGACCCGTAAAAATTGTTTTTGAATACATTTTTTACAAATTGTCAAGCTATGTCTTCACCTTTTCAGTGGTTCACATATTCTGAAAGTAAACTCTTTGGCCTCTGCTTTAATTTTGCTTAGTTCATCTCTGTGGTGCAATAACAGTTAACATAAATACCTTTATGTACAATCTACTGTTAATGTTGTGTTAGATTTGTTGTGTTATTTCAATTGATTTCTTTCTTAAATGAACTAGGTTTGTGTAGGAATACCTTGATTGGATGAATCTTACTTACACACATGGATTGGTTAGGCATACATTGGCAGGAATTTTCTTTTTTAATTTGAGAATACTTTAGCAAGAACTATTTCAAATGTCTGAAACTTCCTGCCTATCCGGGTCATGGGTACCCGGTTTGCCAACCCAAAAACATTCGGGTACTTTCGGGTACCCGGATTTTACGGGCCGGGACACGGGCCGCCAAATTAACTACACGTATTATTATCCGCATTTTCGGGTACCCGAAATACCGGGTACCCGATTTTAAACACCCCTACTAGAGTCCCCTCTCCTATTCGAGAGGCATCTTTAGAGAGTTATGCCGATTCTCCGTATGCCGATCCAATTGATATAATTGACCTTTCTAAACACTTCCCTGTTCTAAACATGAATTTATATGATTGGACGTCGAACCCGGGAGAGCATGTCGCTCAATACAAACAAAGGATGATGAATATTCCAATTCCCCGGGAGGCACGTGAAGCATGTTTGTGTAAAGGGTTTGGATCTACTCCGTCCGGACCAGCCCTTCTTTGGTTCGTTAATGTTTCCAACAGGAGCATATCTAATTTCGCCCAACTGGTGAACATGTTCGTCCAACAGTTTGCAACCAGTAGACGTCTTGAGAAGCAAAGCAGCGATTGTACCGCGTTATCCAAGGAGATGATGAAAGTCTTAGATAATATCTTCATAGATTCAGCAAGGAGAAGGTATTTATTCCTAAGTGTGATGTCGTGACGGCTATTGAAGCGTTCCGTCAAGGTTTGTTGGAAAATTCAAACTTGTTCAAAGATTTGGCAAGGCACCCATCTGCTACTTTTGAAGACGTCCAAACCAAAACTCTTGCCCAAATCCGCTTTGAGGAAGATCCACGGTGATTATAGGTGGAATTCGTCATCAACCTTGTCCGGACGACATTTCATAAGTGACATTTTAAGCTATTTATTTCCATTATGTTTGTTCAATTTCAATAAGTTCTTGTAATATAAGTATTTTACTTTTTGTCAATCATTCTATTTAACATTTGCTTTCATAGATTGTATGACTAGTAGGCTAAAGATGACGAAACTAAATTCAAATTGTTGGCGACAAGTCGTTTCAAAACTGATCCATGACACGCAGTTGAATGACGCCTAGAACGTACGATGACATCACAACATAAGAAGGGGCAACACAATGTCCAACATATACATACATACATAAATACATATACATAAACTACACATACAAACATGGCATGCGACATACGAATGTACGAACTAATACCGGGGGTAAAACATATGATATGTGGCACACCCGGTGAATTACAAATACATCCTGTCGGTCAAACACTTTGTTTGATACACAAAACGACGAAAGACATACGCTTTACAATACATGACATATGTAACAAATGTTATCCAAAAAGTCTTGCCTTCGTCTTTTCAACATGTTGCAGGTAAACAAAGAACACAGATTTTTCCAACTTCCACCAAAAGATGCCTCCACTTGGAAAAATGGGGGGTAACTGTTGTGGGGTAAAATTTACCCTTTACCATGTTGACCACGTGGCGAGCTATGAAAGAAGTATAAGAAGAAGCATGGAATGATGACATGGCACTTTCAACCAACACCCAAATTTGTGACATCTCTGCAGTCCGATTTGACATCTCAGCACATGTCAAATTGACTAAGTCCAACATCCCGTCAGCTAGTCAGTCAAAGATCCACAAGATGAGGAGGTAGTTGCATGATCTTCTCAACAAACTATGACCAAGTCTGCAGGGTGTCAGCAGTCCAGCAAATTGACTAAGTCCAGTATGTCGACATCCAATCAGTCAAGGTCCCATAGAACAAGGAGGTTGTTGAGATATCTCCTCAACAAACTCTAACTTCCTAACGGCTAGTTTAGGATGCCTATAGAAGGAGATGTAACTCATTGTTTATTCATTCACTCCCTCTCACTCTAAAAACTTCTATGTACTTACTTCAGTTGTTATTCTTTCTTTCTTATTCTTTTTATATCATTCGTTTTTCATATTATATTTTATTTGTTTTGCTTCGTTTATTTTCAACTTGTTTCACTCGTCGACATCCGACACCTTCGACCTGTCGACGTCCGACGCCTCCAACCCGTCGACGTCTGATGCTTCAAACCCGTCGATATCCGACGCCTCCAACCCGGCGAAGTCCGACGCCTCCGACCCATCGATGTCCGACACTGTCGTCCTACATCGTCGTTCAACACCTCCAAGACGTCGTCCCGACGGACCACCTTGACGTCGTCCTAGTCTACGGACCATTTTCAATCCGTCGGCCCGACCATCGACTAAGCAGTTAGTCGGTTCGTTATCTCCATTCTATCTAGCTACGGTGACATCCTCTATTATTTCCTTATTGTTCATCATCTTTATTACTATTTTTGCTGTCATTTTATCATTTGATCGTTGACCCCTTTTTCTATTGACAAATTAAGTACTTGACGAAATTTATCCAAAACAATAAGTTCACGCCATCTTCACACCATAGTCGTTGGTTCCAACAATGGTGAACTAAATAAATCCCAGATCTTCATCATAAATGCTATGTCTTAGCTCTTACGTCATAGGTCAACCTTTTGTTTTTTTTGTTATGAAAGAAACCAAAGCCAATTTCTTCTCATATTTAAGATGAAGCTTTTTAGGCTTTCTTATGAAATTTCACTAAGCTCTGATTTCTTATGTTATGAAGGAAATTTTGCCTGATCTGAAAATATGAACACGTTGCACTTCTCCACTGTTGAACTTCGTCTTTTCAAGTCACCGGATTTCTAGTGCTTGCACCGCCGACCACCACTGGTTTGCTTTTTGCAGAGGAGGATAAGAGAAGGCAAGCTAGCAATAAGCCAAATTGTAAAGTTAGGGTTTCATTGTTGCGGTAGAGCAAAAAATAAACACAACTGCTTTTTTTGTGCGTGTACTTCAAACATAGGGAGGGAGAAATAAAATTAGTGGATCAATGTCGGAAAGTTGAATAGTGGGGCGGATTTCGACATTAAGGTGGCTATTTTAATATAAAATATTATATAAGGTGTTTTTTCACAAAAAAATTATATAAGGTGTTTTCTCAAAAAAAAGTAAAGCAAATAAGGTGTTTTTTCCCAAATTATTCTTAAAAAATAGTAAAATATAAAAGTAAAAATATATAGAAAGCTGAACTGAACCAAACTGAATAAATTGGGGAGTACAAACCTTTAACTTAATTTGGTCTGATCGACAAATTTTAATTGCAAAATGATTGTAGTAAAAAGTATCTATTGAATGCAGAATATAATTGTATATTAGTTTTGCTATGTTCAATTCTTTGTATAAATAGTTAGAGAGAATCAGGAAGTGGAAATGGAAGAGAGATAATGTATTAGAAGTCATCCTGCCTTTACTTGTATTTTCTTAGTTTATGATTTTTACTTTTTGATTTATGTTTTAATTAAATCTTTTTTCATAGGTTTTAGCTTCCACTATAGAGTTAGTGTAGATCTAGTGTGCAATAGAAAAATATACAACTATACCACAATTAACCCTCCTTACGAACACCGATGAATGAATGAAAGTTAAGCATCCTACCCAAGTGTATTGCAAATCATACAACTTAGATGTGGGCGTCACGTGAAGCTTCTTAGGATTCTCGACTCTTGCTATCTCATCAACAAAAGGTGATCAGACATTGCCATCTAATACTTCCCCATTTACAGGTGTGGGTGCCCTTGGTAGCTTGGACTGCTTGTGCATTATCTTTCTGTTATGTGCTTCCAGGACTGCCAACTTGCTAGTTATCAAATCAGATTCTCCGTTCTCTTTTAGGGTGTGCTTTTGCTCTTCTTCCTCTTCACTGGTTTCCGTATCAGATAAGCTGAAGAAGGGCGCTTTATCCGGCAAGTTACGTTGCCTAGGATTGTTGTTGTTGCTTGAGACTCTAGTTCCTTTTTTAGATCCTCGATAACTTGCTTGGAACTCTGTGATACGAGCTCAGCACAAAGTAGCTCATCTTGAGCCTTTTTCAAGAGAAAACTCATTTTTTTAGGGGATAGGTCGGTCATTTTGATTTGTTTGAGCCTTTGAAAGAATAGATTTTGGAGATGGAATGTCCCCTAAAATCACCTATGTAAGGCAAAAAGAGGCTACCAGGCAATTAATATAACTTCCATACTTGTAGGCCCCACGGTGGGGCCAAACTGTTTATGCCAAATTCTGCACAGGTAGAATCTAACAATAAACCTGCAACTAGCTAGTTATGATCTGATGCAAAGAAGAAGAAAGAAGAATAAGAAAGAATAAAAGAGAGCAATAGCTTCCTTTTTTGTAATCCTGAATGGAGAAAGAACTCCATCCTTCCTTCCTTCAAGGGGAATTAGGTAAGGGGATCCTGTATTCCCTTTCTTATTTAACATGTGTATGGAATTCTTAACAAAGATTATTCAAAATGTTGTGATTTATATTTGGGTCAGATTTGCATATCTTTCATCTGTTGTTAATGACCTAATCTTATTTGGTAAAGCTGAGGATTACACCTTAAATGCTCTAAAATTTTGCTTGGATTCTGTTTTTGAAACATCCGTGCAAAAACAAACTCTTCAAAAAAGTAAAATTATTTCTCTCCAAAACACCCCATTGAAGTCTTGGGGTAAAACCAGACTCTTGAAAATGCACCGGGTTCTCCTTCCTTCCTTAAGAACATCTCTCTCATATCTGAGCCCCAACTTTCTAAAAATCGAAGGTAAATTAGCCTCTTGGAAAACTAGACACCTTCGAAGAGAGGAAAAGTTATGTCTGATAAAATATGTTCTCTCCATACCAGCCTACTCAATGAAAGTCACCTCACTTACAAAAAATTTTTGCTCCCAAACCTCCTCTATTTGCTCAAACTTTCACTAGTGAAAAAATAGCTATTGCTGCGCCCCATTAGCGGCGGGCTATGTGAACAGTCCGCAGCTAGTGTTTATTAACTGCGGGCCTCTAAAGAAGCCCGCAGCTAAATTGCATTTTGAGGCGGGCTTTGATAAAGACCCGTAGCTAAATTTCCAACATTTCATAGTTGGGTTTGATTTAAGACGGGCTTCATTAAAAGCCCGCAGCTAAGTCTAAAACATTCAGTAAAACACTTCAGTGGCCCGCCAAATCCCTAGTTTCCATTCCAACACTTCATAGCTGGGTTCCATTCCCCCTAAGTTCCATTTCGCAGGCGAATCTGCGGCGTCCCTCTGCACAACCGCCAGCGACCTTCTCAGGCGTCCCAATCTCAGGCGAATCTGCGGCGTCCTCTGGTAAGTCTTCTCACCTCAATTGAAACGTCTTCGTTTTTTGGAGAATGAACTGGAAATAAATTTCCAATGTCAAATTAATGTTAATCATGGTAATTAGAAAATAATCCTCCTTTTCTGTCAGCGAGTCAAAACGAGCTAAAAATATAAGAAATTGATATTCGCTCTTGTTCATTTCAGATTTTTCTTTACACTTATTGTGTCTAATAATGTTTGTTAGCTTGAAATTAGGGTTTTAGGTTTAGTGAGACTCTTGAATTGCAACTTTTGAAGCTCTAACGAAATTTTTTGTATTCTATTAGTTGTTTGATTGCTTAGTTATTGTTTGATTGCAGGTATAATTTTGATTTGCAAACCCTACACTGACTAGAAGGTTTTGGTTTGAAGCTTTGTATCTCAAAACCCTATATTATTGCTTTGGCTCTCTGATTCGAAGTTCCTCACTCTGATTCAAAGTCTCAAGCACATCTGATTTGAGTTAAAGCCTAGCTGTCTGATTCTAAGAAGAAGGGTATGTTGTTCTTTCTGCTGCTCCTATCAAGCCCGTGGATTGATGCCCTACTCCTGCCCCCGCCAAAGACTCTACCTAATGGGGGTAATCAGAAATTTGATTTTGTTGTTTGGTTTATCTTATGTAACCTAATGAATGAACGTAACGTGATGGGATTTTCTTTACTGTTGCTAATGATATGTTGCTTGATGAAGCTTATACTTTGTTATATAGTATAATATTCTTAATTTGATTGCTTGGTCTGTATTAGTTTTATCAAGTGATTTGTTCTAGGGTTTGAACTATGGTGAATGGGTTTATGTTGTCTATGTGATTGTTTGGATTTAGAGCTTACTTTGATTGAACTTTAATTGGTTAACTAACCAATTAATGGCAAATGAGCTTACTTTGATTCGTGTCCATTTCGAATTTCTTTATGCGAGCTCGGGCTATTCGGCATAGTTATTCTGAATTTTTAATAGCATTTAAGTTGCTGCTAATTACTTAAAAATTTCCTGTTTTTCTTTGGGTTAGAAGAGTCCTCTGAATAATATTCAAGTCTTGATTAGTGATCTGATTTAATAGGAAGATGTATGCTTTCTTTTTTGTAGATTGAATTGGTATTATGGAATAAGTCTTTTTCTGAGATGGGATTTTGTTTTTTTCATAAAATGTGCTGAAGAATTGAGGGCCCTGTCAATATTCAGGAAAATATTTATGATTCTAAGTAAATGGTATTTGATGTTGAATGATGCAAGAATTGTACTTTGACTCTTTAGTTCAAAGCTATTTGTATATTCTTGAGGTGTTATTCTATATAACTGAAGGTGAAAGGGCTTTCGATTGAGGAACTTGCAGCTCGTAATGATTTGTTCCTTGCTTTGCCGGATAGAATTCAAGCTATACCAGATGGAACGTGCATCTAAAAAGAATGGAGGTTGGACATCTGGGTGGACTTCTTCAGCGACATGCCAAGAGATAAGATTCAATTCAGGTGATTGTTCTTTTTTATCTGAGCAACATTTTAGAGTAAATGTACTTTGGTTGGTTCGGAGTTTGAAGCATGAAACTCTGTATGGGATTAGTTTTATTAAGTGATTTGTTCTAGGGTTGAATTAAGCTATACTTTGGTTTGTTTTTCTGAAAGGGCGGAGGGAAGAGGCTTTACCATGTTGGTTTTTGGCTAATACATACTGAACTCCTGATGTTCTTTTGAGCTTAAGGAATTATTTTCTGTGTGATTTGTTTGCATGCTTAAATATGTTTAAAATCTGCTAAAAACATTCAAAAAGACGAGAAACGGAATGCTTGGATCTAATTACTATACAAACTTTTAAGACTTGAGCAGTAATGATGTGTGCATATGCAGAAATTGTGTTATATTGTTTGCTTTGGCTATGTGTTGGTTGATTACTATCGCTACATTGCAGAATTTAAGACCGGTGATAAGAAGAAAGAAGCCGCGGATCAGTCGTCCAAAGCTCATGAGGTATACTTGACTTAGTTTTTAGTTTAACTTTTCTTTGATGCCGGAACCTCGAAAGTTCGTGATAGGTTGTTTGTTTTTAGTTTAACTTTTCTAAGGATGTTTACCTCAATTTTCAGGATTATTTCGGAACTCTTCGGTCATCTACAAGTCAAGAAATCAATGTGATTCGAGAGTAATGAGCGAAGTCCATTCGACAAAGTATTTGTATTTGTAGTTATATAGGTATTTTTGGATCTTAGTTTGTGATTCAATCCCAAAATTACTTTATTTTGGGATGTCTCTTGTAGATAGAAGGTTGTGGTACAGTTGTACAAATAGATGAACCAACTATTGTTATTCTTTGTATTAATATATACTTTTGGAGATTGGCCAATGCCCATTATTGCTAATAATAATAGAAAAAAGTGTGCATTAAGAATTTAAGATGATGTATTCTACTTATTATTTGTCGCTGCAGCTTCAATATATTAACCCCATTGCATGTTGGGTTTGAAGAGCTGGTCAAACCTCTTCTTTGCTGCGGGCTTTTATTTAGTGCCCGTAGCTAACATGACTTTTATTAGCTGCGGGGTGTACGCAGCTATTGTATCTATACTAGTAGCTGCGCCTGCTTATGCTGCGTACTGAGATACGCAGCTACAAGCCCTTTAAGGGCCCGCAGCTAATGATGTTTTTTCCACTAGTGTTTCTCTGGAATTCTTCCTCAACACTTCCATTTCACCTTGTCTCTGGGGAAAATGTTGCCTGCCAACCTCCCAACCTCTGCAAGAAGTTTGGGAGTCCTAAATCCATGTCATTTAAACCAGGCTATGTTACTCAAAATTTGCAGGAAATTGTCCTCCCGAGACCTTACTTGAAAGTTATTAAATACAAAATGTCTTAGAGAAAACCTCCCCACCTCTATTTCAAGGGGGTCTCATGTTTAGGGGGGTCTATAAGGAAAGTTTAACATTTTTATTCTAGCAACCAGTCTTGGGCTATCAGGAATGGTCTTCCATTTTCTTGTAGTTTGATGACGGGATTGGAATCGACTCAATAAGGAACTTAATTAAGGGCCCCTTGGCTTTTGGACAAGAAAAAAAAGACTTGTAGATTTCTGGATGGATAGGAACTGGAATTTCTCTTCTGCCTTCTTTTGCTATTTCCCGAATGGTTATGGACTTATGGATTTCATGATGGCTATTCCACCACTTAATGATGAGCAGGATTTCTCATATTTCAACAAAGTAAATCATTAGAAAGTGGACACAAAAACTATTTAGTTGCTCTTATGTAACAACCCCTCTCCTTCTCCAATTCAACCAAACTTTTGGAATCTCAACACAAACCCAAAAATTAAATTTATCTCTTGGCTAGCATTTCTTGATCGATGTTAGAGATATATTTGGATTATACATTTTGGGCAAATATATTGTGATTGATTTCCATTGTCAAAGATATGTCATTATAGGAAAGAATTGATCTCATAGGATAGAATTGATATCTCTAGGATTTTATTGTGATATCACTTTTACCCTATATAAGGGATGTATGTGGAATCAATTGACACAAGTAACAACATCATATTATGAGTTTCTCTCCTTCTTCTCTCTATTTTAACATGGTACCAAGAGCAGGTTAAGTTCTTGGGGTCCAAAATTTCTTTTTCTCCTGCCGGTGGGGGTGGATGTTTGGTTTATTACCCCCACAGGTCGAATATTCCGCTGCGTAACCGTTCCAACATCAGTCGTGATGGTCAGGCATGATGCTTGCTAGTGTGCTGCTTCTATTTTTTGTTTTTCGTTGGATTGTTTTGCTGAGAGTATATGGCTTTTTCATATAGTAGAATTGAAAAGAAAAAGAGTGTGAGAGAAAGACGCATGGCAGGAAGTTTTGTTTAGGTTTGATGTTGGTTTCATAAATTGCTTGGTTTGGTTTTCTGTTCAGATTTGTTTCAAAACAGATCAGCTCCTTTACAAAAAATATCGATGATGTTCATTTCATCGAAAATTTGTTCTTTTGTTTATGTGATGATGTTCATTCCATCACAACATTCACAAAAATTTATTCTCTGGCCTCAATTTCAAATCTGTTTCAAAACAGATTGTGAGACATGTTTCGACTCTCCGTGTGTCGTGAGACATGGATTTTATTTGAAACGGCTCCCCGTATGTCGTGAGACATGGACTTTTGAAACGGCTCTTTGTTTGTCGTGTGACATGGATTTATGGGTTCTCCTTGTACCTTGAGACGAGGTTTGTTCATTAAAGAATTGAGGAATTGAAGAATTTGAGTTCGGTTATTTTTATTGGTGTTTTCTGATTGTTATTTGTCCATCGTAACGTTCGTGTTACTTTCGTTAGATTGCGGGGGTGTTAGAGATATATTTAGATTATATATTTTGGGCAAATATATTGTGATTGATTTCCATTGTCAAAGATATGTCATGATAGGAAAGACTTGATCTCATAGGATAGAATTGATATCTCTGGGATTTTATTATGATATCACTTGTACCCTATATAAGAGATGTATGTGGAATCAATTGACACAAGTAATAACATCATATTATGAGTTTCTCTCCCTCTTCTCTCTATTTTAACAATAGATTACCTCCAAAAAAACACCCTTTTCAAAAGAAAAATTGGCTCTTCTCCAAAATACTCTTTTGGTCAAACTTCACTTGAAAACTCTTTACATGCTCTTATAACTTGTTTGGATAGCTAAAATAAGAGGGGAGGGGAGGGGAGGGAGGGGAAGGGAAATGACGAAAATTCATTGTTTGGATATCAAGTGAGGGAGTGATGGATTTGGAGGGGATGAGAATGGATTGATCAATTTGTAACAAATTGCTCCCTCCAACAACGGAATTTGGAAGGGAAACTCATCCTTCTTTCTTCCCCTCCCTTTCTCTTCCCTCCCCTTCTCTTCCCTCCTCTTCTTTTACTTCCCTTTTTTCATCCAAACACACCGTTAGAGAGTGTCCCAGGGCAAAGAAAGTCTGGGAGGAAGTGGGTGTTAGATCCTCATTTTACTCCTCAAGTCTATAGAATTGGCTCAGGGGAAACTTTGATTCTACAAATATCATTAGCTCATTTCTGCTAACTAAGCTGTGGCAGTATTCTTTTTCTTGTTCCTCTTTCTTGGGTGAATGATTAGCAAGCTATCATTGAAATGGCTAATTCCTCATAATTGTTCCAGTTGTAGGGTAGAGACTGATTGTAATAGATTAGTCCATGTTCCTACACCAGACATGAATTAAAGGCCCAAGAGCTCATATCAATGCAATATGCAGGGATATATGTAGAGCATGAGACTTTGAAGTTGAGTGCACTTCAAGGAAGGGCAACGCAGCTGCGGATCGTTTGACGAGGAAGCTGGGCTATTGAAGATATTACTTAAACTGCTTGAATTTGATGTTCAAGCAAGGGCTTGATAATTGATAGGTCTATAATTCTTAACGATGAAACTATTGCTGGTAGCATTGCTTCAAACCCTGTAGAAGTGGGCGTGATTGCTACTGGAGCTAACTCTTAAAATATAATCTGGGTAACAAGTAATGAAGGACTCTTATTGCCAAAAAAAAGCACTTTAAGAATGACTATAAAAGATTGCTTCAAACTTTATTTCTACGTATGAATAAAAGCATCCATTCTATCTTTCCTATGAAAATACAGACGATACAAAAAATCCACCACGAAAAAGCAAAAAATTCTGCTTACAGAGAGGAATTTTCCTTTCTTCATAAAGCACTTTAAGAATGATTATAATCGATCCAAACTTCCCCCACAATATCCCACATCCATCATCACAAGCTCATGCATTCTCATACTGTACCCCAGCAAAATGTTCAAGTGAGTTCCATATCCACAAAGTTAGGGTCATTCTTCCACCTTTCAGAAACTCGGAAATACAGCAACTTTTCCAAAATGGTGTTCAGAGACACTAGCAATCTTCGAATCGTTATATCTCAGAATGCGCACTAATCTCAAACAAGCATTTTAGTTGGTTGACTATTTCTTCATGGTTTCACACATACATCCCGGAAGTGGATTTGCATAGAAACTTTCCTCTAACTTGGGCAACTCTCCTGATTCCCTATAATATGGACCGCCTAAGCGGTCTTCATGCAGTTTCTGCACTTTAGAACTAAACTTCTTCCAAGTGATCTTTCCTTCATCATATTCATCAACAAGTTTCACCAAATTCATCCTGCACAGACTGACTAATTAGAAAATCGTCGTAATTTTTAAGACAATGGGCTTGCAAAGGTAATTATTATAGGTGGGTGCTGGGCATCACATAGTTTAAATGTCTAATATATATACAGGCACATTGTAAAGCAATTTATTCTAAAATCTAAATGGGAGTTCTTCAATTACACCCTTTAACCCATATTAGCTGCAATAATTTGAGTTTCATGTTTCTCTAAGGTACTACATTTACCATTAATATATCTAGTTACTGTACATTTACCTTATGAATATGTTAGTTCTAACATGTTAGTGAGCAGATGCGATGAAAGTTTTCAAAAATCATGAGCTCAAAAGTCAAATTGTTGCAATTATTATGGGATGAAGAGATTATTTGAGAAAACAAAGCACAAAAAAATCCGGCAACTATATTGCTCGGGTAGCAATGCAGGATAACATTACAAAAGTTCTTTTTCTAAAAAAATTGAGGAATTTAACCTATATACTATAGTAAGTTGGTAAAGCTGTACTAAGGATCATCTACAAAACCCTGATTTTTCGAGTACATGGTTAGGAGAATGTCAAATTAGTAAGGTTATGAGCAATGGCCCTGAATACAAGTTTAATGAGATGATTCCCACCCAAAGATTACATCATAAAATGCGAATTTACCTGTCTGGGCTTATGGTTTTCTTAAACCCATCAAATCGTCTATGACCTTTCACTGCCTTTGCCATATTTCCATCGTATGTGTAGACAAATACATCACTCTGGAGGGCAACCACATAGTCTATACCAGCCAGCATGTTCTGATGATTCCTGAAAGGTTCCAACTCCTCTTCTGTAGCAAGAGTTGAGTGTGAGAAGATATTAGGAAAGTTTTCTGTGAGATATTGCATACTTCCATTTCCATAAGCTTCACCAGCAACCAAATAAATCCTTGTGTTGGACGGGAAACCCAATCCTTCAAGAAGTAAAGAAGTCTCCCTTGGGGTTAATGGACAGCCACCAAGTCTTCTACGCTCTGTACCATCAATTTCCTTCTCCTTCCAATGACTGACCTCATACCGCATCTTACGGAGCTCCTCATCCTCCTCTGCAGTCAAATTATGACTACAGCCGGTAAATGCAAGCATATCCTTCTCATACCTAAAATGCAAGAAGAATTATATTGCGAAAAGGCCGAAACTTTTGTATATTACATGGAATGCAGGTTATTGATCAGAAAGCAAATAAATGTAACTTGTACTTTCGGATGGGATGAAAAGAACTGACCGCAGATGCAGAGCAAGATAAGGGCCTCCGTTTTGTCTCATTCTTGCAACCAAGGTCTTCCCAAGTTCTTCGATGGGGGATGAATACTTCAATGCCCTGTAATTGACTCGACACCTTAGCTTTTGTATGGCATTGGGGAGACCATTGTTAGCAAGCCGGGAATCAGTGTGTGTGAAGTATATCACTTTGTGCTGCTTCAGAAGTGGGAGGACTTCTAGTTTATAATAGCTAACCTGATAGACAATAGTTTTGCTGTTTTGGTTATTTGCTAGTTATGAAAGCACAAATCTAACATTCATGGAGATATAACTAGTGCATCTATTCTTCAAGGTTCAAGAACTAGTCATAACTACATATTTTTGTCTCTTTTTTCAGAGGAGCTTGAGTAAACAAGGTGTAATGGTAGACGTTCCACTCTTCTTAGTAGAGAAGAGCCATGTCTTAACAATGAAGCAATAGAAGTAATAATAGAACTGACTAGAAATGAACTCAGAGCTTTAAATATCTGAAAGCCTAAAAATGCGCAAATTCTATCCTGCACACGGAACTATGAAGAGCAACATGCGCACGGCTCAAAACGCGTCAGTCAAATGAACATCTGTCAGTGAACAATGAACATCACCCAATGAACACCATCCAATGAACATTACCCAATGAACAATGAACATCACCCAATGAACATTAGTTGGACATCACCCAATGAACATCACCCAATGATCCACCCAATGAACAATGAACATCAGCCAATTGACATCAGTTGGACATCACCCAATGAACACCAGTTAGTTCTTTTGATTTACTTTATTGTTCATTTGAGTGAACTTTATGTTCTTTTAACATAAACTGATGTTCATTGGTTGACATTTTCAAATTTTCAAAAAGTTGAAAATTTTCATGTCAAATCAATTTTGGAGTCTTGTTCATTGGAGAACTGATTATTGTTCTTTGTGTGTGAACTTAGTGTTTTTTTAACACAAACTGATGTTCATTGGGTGACATTCATGGGATGATGTGCAACTGATGTTCATTGGGTGGTGTTCATTGGGTGATGTCCAACTGATGTTCATTTGGTGACGTTCATTGTTCATTCGTTGATGTTCACTGGACAGTGGGTAATGTTCATCGTGCGCATGGTGCTCACCATGAGTCCGTGTGTAGGATCTACCAATTGCTAAAAATGTGCTTCTGAAGATTAAAAATGAACAAATAAGACTTAAAAATGATAAATCATAAACCTTGTGTATGAGTACACGAGTGTATGCCAGTTCCAGTGTTCTTTTTTAACGATGCTTTAAGGGATATATTAAGGTTACAAATTGAAAGATGGGTGTCTTTATCAAACCTTAGACCAAGATATGGGTGTCTTTGCAAAAGGCTCAATATCTGCAAATTCTGGTGGTAATGCTTCGACTATATGAATGTCATCCTTCAATGTCTCCATGAAGTGCTGCCAATCAAACAAGTCTTTAAAGCCACTGTTGATGCATAACAGATTTAGTTAATTCTAGTGACACCAGCACACAAAATTTGGCACAGATATTCAGAGAGAATAATGAAAGCAGGCAAACATGCTCTATCAAAGAGATAAAAGACAAGACTACACAAAATTAGATGATGCCAGTGCATCCAAATGAACCACTCTGCAAACTATACTAGTTATCCAATCAGAAGACTAAGTCGATGAGAAGTTACTTTACAATAATTTTTTAAGATTATCCCATGTGTTTCATTATCTTTGTATAAACTGTTCCCACTTGCCTTTTTATCTGTGAGTTGTACTTCTATCACTTAATTTTCGCTTACGAACTAGCTTTCGTATACCTCATACTAGTTGTGTACATATATTGATATATATATATATGTCCTTACATACTCGATGAAATAATATAGACTTTACTGCCAAAGTTTCCTTTGTTTATATTCTCTCTATAAGGAAACAGAAGAGGTATAACATCTCTTGTACAGAATCTATTTAATTCTGAGTTCGAATTATGTAAGTTGGCGGATAAACTAGGGATCAACAGAGCTAAAGGAAATTCTTAGTCTCATCCTGGGGGAATGTTAGGAGGAAAACCAGTATTATGACTGCAAGCGTTTATATTTGGTGAGAGAATATGAACCCAAGGGCTAAATATGAGTGTTGGATGCAAGAATGAAGTCCAAAAGTAAGAATTTTAAGGACTATTTCTGAGTGTTGGATGCAAGGAACAATATCAACAGCAATAAATTGTGGGAAAATTGTAGAAAAGAAGTATTATAACCTTTCATCAGCCCAGTAAGAAGTATGATCTAGAGCAGGAAGAACAAGAGTCGCTTTCATGATCTTAGCAACAGCAACCATATCACAGATCTGCACTCTAAAATTATTACTTATGAGATCATAGTCGAAGCTATGCCTCGAAAAGTAGCATTGATAGTTGATACCATGAAAAGTTGAAAACAAACAATCACCGTACCCCAAATCTCATCTGATTTAAGCCACCATTAGCATTTATAATAATATAACCATTTGTCTTTTCATCCAGCTCTGCCAAGAGAAAGAAAACAGAAGAAGTGAGAACCATTTCATAAAAGTGGGCATATTCTCATAAATAAAAAAATTCTACATTAAAATGCAAAAAGACAAATAAAGCATGTGCATAATACATGCACAACTTCTATCTGGATTCATACTTTTATGCTTCTTTGGTAGATCAATGCATTGACTGAAGTTTCCACTACTTGGACTAGACCATATGTCCGAACACTGCACGATAGATACAAGCACGAGCAGTTTAGCACGTGAATGAAATTATACAAACTAGACACATAAATAACTTGGACTTACTTCACTCGCGCTATTGTCATGACCTACTACGCCAGAGGCCACCATCATCAAAGTCCGTTCAATATCCCCACCTTCTTCCCTAACATCTACCCCCTCCCTATAGACATAATCGGGTACGCTTTGATCATTCTGATATTGGTAGAATTGGGAGCCAGGATGTACCTGATATGAAGAACAATCAGATTGTTACCAGGAATCAATAAGGAAAAGAGAACTAATTGAGTTTCAGCCTGAAACAAACATGAAGACAATCGTGACATCAACACACTCAGAGAACAAATTGCATAACATGTCAATACCAAATTATGCATGTAATAGTAACTAAGAAGACCAAGAGAACAGCCAAAATGCACATCAAATTCTACACTTTAACAGAGAAGAGCCTTCTTCTCAAGTTCAATAGATAAACTACATAGACCACTAACACTCTGACAGCATTAGAAGAAAAGGTACTCAATCATATATGAAGGCCACTGCTAGCAACACTTCCAACTTCAGAATTGCACAAAAAGAAAGTATTTTCCATCTTTTAGTACTTAAAAGAAAGATTGTCAGCACCTAGAAATAGATGATCTAGTGTCACATTCCATAGCCAATTACTTCGGTAAGACACTTGCAGAGATAGGATAGTTGAGAGGCTAGACATTAACCCATTCATGCATTTTTTGTCCAATTTTCTTCACCTCGAAACAGAAGAAAAGGGAGCAAAAAGAAGTTTTCAAGTGGAAAATTTAGTTTCACCACCCAACTTCCTCTTCCCATGCCTTCCTTGTCAACGTCACACAAGTAAGGGACGGGGAACTTACTCTCCCTTGATTTTCTTAATATTCGTCCATGACTTTTGTGTACCCTCATCTCCCATCCCAAACTAACACATGGAAATGGACGGCTCACTTTGAAGTAATTATTCGACATGTATCAAGGTAATCCTTAAAGGTTCATTCTTAGCACTAATAAGGAGGCAACTGATTACCATTCCGCAACCTATTTTGCACCGAGTTCTCCCACCATGATCCAGCTCCTTCTATTTTGCACATCAATAATGCATACTTACAATAGATGCAAAGATGTTTAATTCATGGGATAAGCTAATCGTTCTGCATACTCCCAGCAAGATTCAGTTGGAATAAAAAAGTTCCAAAATAAAAAAATGATAAATAAAATCAAAACTCAAGAAATATTCTGATATTTTTCTGCATCAATCAATTGAAACTATACTTGCTTCACTAGCAATATGAATCAGCCACAGTGCAAAAGTAGTATATTTTCAGCAAAAGGCAACCATTTCAACAAGGTTATTTCCAATGTTACCTAATTCGCTAATCTCCCTTTACCAATTGCGAACTAAGATAAGCGAATTATGGTCAGTTTCGACTAATTTTATCCAATTGTAAGCGAATTGCGTAATCAAAAAGTGAATTAGGTAACACTACTCATTCCCTAACAACTTTTCATAGCTCATACAAAAAACAAGCTCTAAAAATAGGAAGATATAGTGAGTGTATCAAAGACATATTAGTATTTCTAAAAAATCAACCACTTTAAATTTTCAATTCCATGACCTTACCTAACTAAACAAAACATACCAAAACTTGAAACTCCAACTAACAATTCCTCAATCACTAAAAGTAGAAAATTTTCACCTACATAACAAAGAAAAGAAGAGTATTACCTCATCATCAGTAGAGTGAGAAGTATCAAAGGAAGATCCAAACAACCCAGCTTCAAAAATCTTAACAACACCCAAAAACAAACAAACCCCACAAAACAAAAAGAACATCCATTGACCCAATCTCTTCCTTTCTCTAAAACCAAGCTCAACAACACTACCAACAGTAGCAGATCCAAGAACACTTGAAGAAGGTTTCCTAATCCTATGACTAAGTAGACCAAAGTGATTCTGGGTTTGTTTCTTTTCAACAAATGAATCAAACCCATCTGTAGAAACTGGAGTTGGGACAGAATCAGATCTGGGTGAGTTTAGAATAAGGTCGATTTCATGGTGGGTTGAAAGTGAATTTCCACCATTGTTGTTACTGTTAGGGGAAGTGGTTGTAGATGTGGTAGTGTTGTTGTCGTTAGTTGTTGTGCGTTTGAAGGAAGGAGCTCGTCGTGTCATAGAACTTGAGAGGCGTGGGCTGTTGACGATTTGTGGGACGCCATCGTTTGATGAGTTGCGATGGTTGTGAAAACCCATTAATGGTTTTGATGATATGAGATGTGAATGGATTTAATTGAAGTGGGGAATATGAGGAGTTTAATGTTGTTGATGAGATTGAGTGGTGATCACCATTAATGGTGGCAGAGAAAGTGACGAGTATGGTGCGTGGAAAGAGAGAGAGAGTAGTAGAGAGGTGAACGCGGTTATGAATGATTGATTGATTGTTGTCTGGATTTTGACAACTAATTGTCGAGGGATGAATTGATGATGTTTTGTTTTGTTTACTTGCTAGTGTTTTTGATGTGGGGATTTTGAGGAATTAGTTCTATTTAATGCTACTAGTCTAGGAATTTGTGAGTGATTTGTGTTATTCATTAATTGCATTTCCGTTATCCTCCTTGATAGCGAGGGATTGCCTCTTAATTAGAGGGAAGATATTTTATGGATGTTTGGCAATTGATTGGTGGCTTTATATGTTGGCTGATTTAATCCAAAGGGTAGATCCTACACTCGAGAGTACGATGCGTTCAAATTCAATAAACAACTGCATCCACCAATATTTAAGATGTACATTTATTTGACGTTATTGTTCATTCGTAAACTTAATATGTTCATTTACGGATATCAAATGTACATTACAAAACTAACTTAATTTTTCTCAAAATCACTTGTACTCACCATTTACATTCAAAATTTTTCAAATTCAAATTTTTGTTAAAAAGGCGGGAATGTACATTGGAAGTATTTAAATGTACATCAGTTCAAATTCAAAAATCATGTCAAATAAAAAAGTGTTTTTGAACGGATGTACATTTAAATGTTTCCAATGTACATTCCCGCCTTTTTGGCAAAAATTTGAATTTGAAAATTTTTGAATGAAATGGTGAGTACAAGTGATTTTTGAATGGAAATGTACATTGAAACATTTAAATGTACATTAGTTCAAATTCAAAGAGATTTTTGAACTGATGTACAGTAAAATGCTTCCAATGTACATTCCTGCCTTTTGGCAAAAATTTGAATTTGAAAAATTTTGAATAAAAAAGATGAGTACAAGTGATTTTGAGAAAAATTAAGTTGGTTTTGTAATGTACATTTGATATCCGTAAATGAACATATTAAGTTTATAAATGAACAATAACGTCAAATAAATGTACATCTTAAATATTGGTGGGGAAAGTTATTTTTTGAATTTGAACTGATGTACATTAAAATACTTATAATGTACATTCAAGAGTACGATGCGCATCATACTCTCGAGTGTAGGATCTAATTTGTGGATTTGATCGGCTGTTTTTAGTGGTTTGTTTGACTGACTGTATAATTATTGGCTTCATATGCATTTATTGATTGTTGTCCCTTAGCACCTTCTCTGAATTTATCCCTTACAGTCATCACTTTCACAACATCTTCATCAATTCCTGAGGTGTCATAGTATGTCTAGATGAGTAATAGGCGCGGTAGGGTTTTGGTTTTGAAGTGAGCTTAATAACTGAAGAAAAGATGTGTTTATGGAATCAACAAGTGAGGGCACCTATTAATGAATTACAGATGCTCCAACTAATGGATGTACTATTCAAATTCACTCCACGCTCAATATAAACATTGATCATCTCATATTTATCATACCCAAAATACCCGATTCTATTGCTAAAGTCTTCCCTAGGATCTAGATAATGAAGCTTCACTATATCAGTATAGCCTAAACTATTGATAATATCATTAACCTATGACACAGTAACAAAATTAGGAAGATCTTGAAACACCTTCTGTCCACCATCGTACACTAAATCACTTTTCATGATCCCCCATGGTGCACAATCCAGCATGGATGCGATAAAGATTCTTTATTTGCGAGTGGAATGGCTGACATTTCACTCTAATATCCTAGGATGTACCAGAGAAAACCAAGCCAAACCCCTTGATGCCTCCGATATTGAATTTATTTGGGCCAACCCAGTGGTTAGCCCACTCCTTCATTGGAAACACGAAAATACCCCTTACTCTCAGTGACCTGGATTGGAAGTTATAACATCTGAAATCCCATATCTCCAGATTCTCTTTCCGGGAATCTGTGCCTATAAAAGCATCAACCATCACATCAGTAAAGCTGTAAAGGGTAATCAATTCTCCATCTACTCACTTGTATCGCTTACATAAGCTTACATCATCATTCCCATCACAACTCCGCATTGCTGACTTAGGCATCGGAAGGGGCTTCACCCGAAAACCCCCGAGTTAGTCTTCCGTTTGTTTTGCAGGTCATCCCAGCTAGCACGTAGTTCGAGCCAAGACTGCACGTGATCATCTCGAAATCATCCATCATCTCATCTTAAGTTTTTATGGCAGAAATAGTTTGGCGCCGTCCTTTGAAGTTTGTTTACAAAAGGCATGTGTGCCCCTTGGTCATGCAACATAAACAAAAGCTTGTGTGCGCCTCGGCAATCTGACCGAACCAAACCAAGTGTGGAAGTCCAAGGGACACACAAAGACTTATGCGCGAACAGTCCGAGGGTCATGCAGAAATACAATGCGTCCATCGGTCTTCATAAACACCTAAAGGGTATGTGTGTCCCTCGGCCTACCAATGGCACGCACTAGGTGTGTGTCCCTCGGTCATCCAACACACAAATATGTGTGTGTTGCTCGGTCATCCAACACATATATGCATGTGCGTCCCTCGGTCTTCATAAACCCCTAAAGGATATGTGTGTCCCTCGACCTACCAAAGGCACGCACTAGGTGTGTGTCCCTTGGTCATCCAACACACAAATACGTGTGTGTTGCTCGGTCATCCAACACATATATGCATGTGTGTCCCTCAGTCTTCATAAACACACAAAGGATGTGTCCCTCGGCTTGTCAATGGCACACACTAGGTGTGCGTCCCTCGGTCATTCATAAACACACAAAGGATGTGCCCATCGGCCTGTCAACGACACAGACTAGGTGTTGTCCCTTAGCATCTTCTCTGACTTTATCCCTTACTGTCATCACTTTCACAACATCTTCATCAGTTCTTGAGGTGTCATAGTCTATGTCTAGATGAGTAATAGGCGCAGTAGGGTTTTGGTTTTAAACGGAGCTTAATAATCGAAGAAAAGAGGTGTTTATGGTACCATCAACGAGTGAGGGCACCTATTAATGAGTTACAGATACTCCAATCAATGGATGTATTATTCAAACTCACTCCACGCTCAGTATAAACATTGATCATCTTATATTTCAGAAGTAATGCCAAAAAGGGATCAAAAGTATACTTATCATACCCAAAATAACTGATTCCATTGCTATTCCCTAGGATCTAGATAAAGAAGCTTCACTATATCAGTATATCCTAAGCTATTGATTATATCTTTAACCTATGACACAATAACAATTAGAAACAACTTCTACGACGATAGGCATAAAAGCAGCCCACCACCCACTCTCTCTTCCCCCTGCTCCATTGCTGAAACAGGGCCTTAAGAAGATCTTGAAACACCTTTTGTCCACCATTGTACACTAAATCACTTCCCCCGGTCCATAATCCCCCATGGTGCACAATCAAGCATGGATGTAATAAAGATTCTCTATTCGCGAGTGGAACGGCCGACATTTCACTTTAATATCCTAGGATGTACCGGAGAGAACCAAGCCAAGCCCCTTGACGTCTCCGAGATTGAATTGAATGACTATAACCCCTGAAGACATCTTTTAGATAGGATAGAAGCCTGCAAATGGTACTGGATTGAAACTAGTCTACATTCAACCCTTAGAGTTTCATAATGACTCTCAGACTTTGCAGCGGTCTTACTGCCCTTTCTTAAAATCTGAAATCTGATTCAATGAGATCTCCTCTTTCTATGGTATCTCCTGAATCTTCTATTTCTTCCATAAAAACGTTCATTCAACAATAAATAAGTGCATAAATTGGTTAATCTTTATCTCAAAATAAACTAAATGCATTCATGGATTTATGAAAATTAATATATTAATAAAAGTTGAATTTGATATAAATTCTACTTCCTCCGTTTCATATTACTTGCAACCAAATGAAATGCACACTTTTTAAGAAACATGAGAGAGAAAAAGTAAGGGTATTATTAATGTTTCAATTAAAGGAGAGAGAATGTGGGTGAATGGTCCCCACTGAGTCTTTAATTACAAGCCAAAAGGGAGGGAATCTGATTTTTAGTTTCCTCCCCCCAAAAATTTTACCCCAATTCAGATTTCCCACCAAAAATTAGAAAATGGAAAAAGTACACTGATTTTTTACATTTCAGATTTCCCTCTAAAAAAGTAAAAAAGGAGAAGTACACCAAATTCTTTCATCCTCACATTATTTAAGGAGGTTCAATGCCATCAAATAGGCATATTTGTTACACAATATCTGAAACACACTAGCACACACAACACTTCTACATTCATTTTCACCAAACACACAACACACACTTCACTTCACTTAAATTTCTTGGGCAACAACATTTGAACACAGCACACACTTCACAGAAACTTCAATGGAGGAAGATGCGTATCTTTTTGACGAAGAGCTGCTCATCCAGATGGAAATTGAGGGTCTGGCAGCAGAAGAAGATGTTGCTAATGGGGAGTCTGACATGGCTGCTGCTGCTATCAACCAACACATCGAGTGTGAAAATGACGACGAAGAGGTATGGTACTATAGTAGTGATAGTGAAACTAAAAATGATAGGGAACAAGTTAATGACAATGAAAATGATAATGCTTTCAATGGTAAAAACAATGAGCTAAGTACTGTCAAACGAATGCATCTTACCAATAAATTGTTAGCAGCTGCTACTAATTGGGTTACCAAGGGGGATAGTGAAGCAACTCTCCCTTGAATTTCATATACATAGGACAACACTTTATAGACTTTGGAAAAGTGTTAAACAACAATCCATTAACAGTGAGATTATTAGTGTTGCATCAAATAGAACAGGAAAGTGTTGAAGAAAACCAAAAATTACAGAAGATGAGCAGTTAATGGCAATTCCACTTAAACAGAGGACCACTTTGAGGTCGTTTGCAGCAGCACTTGAAGTTTCACCAAGCACGGTGTACAGATTGCTTAAAAGAGGGATTTTGAGAGCACACACAAACTCTATTAAACCAAAACTCAACCCTAAACACAAAATAGCTAGGCTGCAGTTCATATTGGCAATAATTATATCTAGATCAGTCACAGAATTGCCAAAATTTTCCAACCTTAGCAATCTGGTCCACATAGACGAGAAATGGTTCTTTATGAGTAAAACAACACAAAGATTTTACCTTCTAGCAGAGGAAGAGGAACCATACAGATGTGTTCAGAGCAAGAATTTCATAAACAAAGTCATGTTCCTGTCTGGTATTGCTCAACCAATATTGAGAGAAGGGGGTGTGATATGGGATGGAAAAATAGGATATGAAGCACAAAGATGGAGCAAGAATAGGGACAAGGGCACCATTGAGACAAAAGCATTGCAATCCATCACAAAGGAGGTTATTAGGCACATGATTATCAATCAACTACTTCCAGCCATTAGGGCTAAATGGCCAATTTTTGGGAGCAGAACAATATGGATCCAACAGGACAATGCTAGGCCTCACATTTTACCTAATGATGAGCTGTTTTTACAAGAAGCTACAAAAGATGGTTTTGATATTCACTTGATCTGTCAACCAGCTCAATCACCAGACTTGAACATACTTGATTTGGGTTTTTTTAGGGCTATTCAGTCCATACAGCATCAACAATTCCCAACTACAATTGATGAGCTCATAAAATCAGTTAAAGATGCTTATGAAGCATATGATCCTAAGTTAATCAACTACACATGGGTACAACTACGATATGTTATGCTCGAGTTTTTGTAGGGTGAGTGGGGGTAACAACTACAAAAGTCCACACAAGGGTAAGAAAAGACTTGATAACATGGGTTTGTTACCAACTGATGTTGAGGTGCCTCAAAATCTCATTGATAGGGCAGTGGAAGTACTAAATGAAGGACTTGCGAATGTCAGTTCGCAAGCAACACAAGACTCACAGTTTGATGGTATTTAAGTTCGATGCTATATTTGACAAAAGACTTAAAAGACCATCACACTTTTTTGAAAAAAGAACAAGTTTTTGTAAAGGAAATTTGAAGATCATTTTGTAAAGGGGGTTAGTTAGAATACTTTTTTGTATGGAATATTGAAAGTGCAAAAAGTTAGAACAAGTTTTTGTAAGCTACACTTTAAGTAAAAGAAGTTAGAACAAGTTTTTGTAAAAAAAAAGGTTTGCCTCTCAGATTATTAATATAAATACCTTTTATCATTTTTATCATTATGCTACAATCATTGTGGGTTAAACACCCTAATGGTTCAAATGAGAAATGAATGGATGCCATTGTGTTATGTGATCAACTAACCAGAAAAAATGTGAAGTCAAAATAGCCAAATTAGGATGCTCAATAATCATAAACCCCCTATTCGTCATAGAGGCGGAATAGAAATGCCTTCTCAGTAGTTTTTATTGCATGAAATCAAATAGGCTCACACTAATTTAAAACCATATGACCCACACAGTTCATCCAAGCCAAACCAACATAAACACAAAGGCATCACTTACATCACCTACTGCATTCTAATTACATTGGCAACCCACTCATATTTGTTGTTGTGAATTCATCATAGAGGACTTATGAAAGACCCAAAAAAAATAATTAAAAAGCCAAACATCAACACCCAAATCTACCAACAAACAACATTACCATTCCAATATCAGTGCATCTAATACTAACAAATAACAGGTCCGATCAACACCCAAATCCAACATTTTCAATAATTCCAACATCAATCCATCCAATACCAACAAACACCAACAAACAACATGCCCCATAAATGTGTAGACTTAACTAATAATTATAGCATTGATTATAATTTAGAGATAGAGAATTAGGGACTTAGCTTTGGGTTTCATTCTGACACTTTTCTTTTATTTGAAGCACCAGAATGTGTAGACTTAACTTTGGGGGTGATCAATTCCCCCTTTCTTTTTTTTCTTATGCTTTCAATTCTCTTTTTCAAAGAGGGTTTTTTTCATAGCTGCAGCATCTCGTACATCAATAATATGCTCAGGAGTGTCTTGGACAAACAAAGGGTCCATATAATCTGGCTGAAACAGACTTGGAATGTTGCCAGACTCGATCCAAACATCCGGATTTGTGAGCGTCTCTTCAGATTCATAAAAGAAGTGTTGAGACTCATCATATACAGGGGGTGAAATAGGCCATTGGAGAAGAGGATCATCAGAGTCTAGAGGCTTGTGGTATGAGGTAAACGGGGGCAGACTTTTACATTCATCTCGTAGCCATTGCGGGGTGTTAGGATACATGCTCAAACAACCAAAAAATAGTTGATTAGTTAAATTTGCAGCCGCTAAACATATAGCAACAAAGTTGGTTATTTGGACAACATTGAACACATACACATGAATATGGAAGTAGTTTTGAACTTATTACACACAAAACATAGGAAAAATTAATAAGTAGGTGGACAATTATCTTTGCCTGATTAATCTATCCTTGTAAGTAGTGGAGAAGAATAGTACACATCATCATTCGCATAAAATTGAAGTGGAGAAGGAGAGTACACAGTATCATTATTCCAACAACATTTCAATCCAAATTATGAACAACCAATTATTGAAGAGGTGTATAGAATTACATTAGTTTAGTGACTTCAAAAACTAAGAAAGACAAAAGAAAACGGAACTTCTTAAATGCAGAACTTTATTTTGGGACTCGTAGATGAAAACTAAGAAGCTTTTTATATTCTTTTGAACCAAAATTCAGATCTACAATGCTTCTTATACTCTAGTAAACAAAAATCCTCAAAAACATCAAACAAGAAAAGGACCCAATTTAAACTAACTAATTCATGAACAAAAAAAACCCAGCAAACAAAATCAGATTTTAAGGAAGAAGAAGAATCAAACTTCAAAAATGATGAATAGCAACATGAAATAGAAATACAGTCACCATAGTTTAAATATACGAAAATAGGAAAAATTACATTACAAAGAGTGAAAAAACACTACATATATGCAAAAACAAGTGTAAATAGGAAAATTTACCTTAGAAATGGTGAGCAAACTGTATATTTGTTCAAAGTAGTCCAAAATCTGACAGAGCCTATTAGAAAAATTGATGTAATCGTAGATCTGGTCCAAGAGGAAATTGCTCAGATAAAAATGCTTCAAATACGAAGGATTTGCTCCAAAAAGACGAATCTCACATACAAAACTTCAAGATTCAAATTTTTTCTTCGATCTCTTCAAGAATGAAGATCGATAAAAACGAGTTATTGATGAGGATGAGTTCAAGATTGTTTATTTTATTCCAGAAAGAATGGGAAATTGAGAGAGGAGAGAGTTCAAGAAAGAACGCAGAGAGGCTGTGAGTGAGAGTGAAGAGAGACCTTTCCAGATTTATGAAGAACCCTAGAATGTTCTTCATAAATACTGGTAGGTGAGGTTTTTTAATTGAGATGGGAATAGGTGGGTGGGGCAATTTAGTTTTCTAAATTGATGATAGATGGGAAATTTTGTTTAGGGTTTTAATTTTGTAGGGAGTAATTTGTTTGTTTTAATATGATTAAGTATGATTATGTTAGGGTAAGTAAAAAAGACACTCTAGTAAATGAGGGTATATTGGTAATTTTGTACCATAAACTTACCCAATATGGCTTGGTTGCAAGTAATATGACATTTCCGAAAAAGGAAACGGTTGCAAGTAATATGAAACGGAGGAAGTATTATTTTGTGCCAAAGTGTAAGTGTTAAGTCTATGATTAGAAATATATATATACATATATCCAACCTCATAAGTCATAGCCCAAAATCAAGTCCAAATCAATTAATCATTTAGACAAGCACTTTTATATAAATTACTATACTTCTTCATATTCTTTTCATGTGAGATTAATTTTCCCTCCACTTATAAAGTTAAGACTACACACATTAACATAAACTACCATCATCTCACAACCAAAGCTACCATCATTACACAACCCAAAACTAGGTTTTTCTTACTAATAATTCGTCAAACTCAAAAATTAATTCTTTAACACATAGACAAAAGTATCTTCAGCAAACAACAGCTAAAACATATATATTTTAACATCAAACCATGCTCTTCAAAGTTATTTAACTGTATAACCACCAAACCTTAGAAACCCTAATGCATATTCTATTCAAAGTTACATATTAGGCGCCCAATATCAGGCGCCAAATTCAAACTCTAGAAGCTTCAAGAAGCGTCCAATATCAGGCGCCAAATTCAAAAGTTTCCCAGCAGTTTGGAGGGTAAGAAGATAATTCAAATTCGAAGGAAGATAACTGCTGCTCCATTTGGCTATAAATAGAGGCTTCAACCAGATGAAGAAGACATCAACAATCAATCATCAACACAACAAATATCAGAATTTATCCTTAGATCATAGGCATAGTTTTAGTTATTTGGCAAGAACATTCTATGTTCTAGACGCCATCCATTGTTATTGTCTCATTGAGTGCAAGAAGGATGACAGGATTCCTCAATTAAGCTTGTTTGTTACTTTTTCTTCTATAAAAGTTTGTGTAAGACCGGAATTGCTATCATCAATGAAATGAAATAGTTTCCTTCGAGTTTTGTTTGTTTTATTTAGGTCACTTGTCTCTCTATAACTTTTTCAAAGTTATTTGAGTTATATTTATCACGCTATTTCTTAGCCATTGACAGTTCTGTGATCATTTAAGTTAGCGAGTTTCCTTTGGTTTTAAGGGTAACCCTTATTGTTAAGGGCGAATGACTTTTAGGAGAGCGAATCACCTCCCTGGTGTTCTAGACCAACTTGCGACGGGGCATCGTTGCTTGTTTGCAAAATCATTTTTGTACCAACAATATTAGAAGTCTCCAATATAATAAAGCATGAAACCAACAAAAATTTAAAAAAAAAACACATAAGTAAAGATGTAGAGATTTTACCATTTTGAGGAGACAAGGGAGGAAGCAAATTCATGCTTTGCATCGATTTACTTAAGGCAAATACAGAGGAAGTGTGGAGAGCGGTTGAGTTACAATTTTTATTATACAACCAGCATGGTACACCCATGGCTATTTTTTTTGCTCAAATGGCCTTAGGTGTACCATAAGTATGGTACCTTCGGGTGTATGATGCATAATCTCCTGCTGAGTTAACGGATAATGCTATATACTAATGGACGTTTGTTTCTATTTTCTAGAGTTTAAGCTACAACTTTTACAATTAAAGTAACTTTTAATTTTTTTTTGTAGGTTCACTTTAAAAGCTATCACTCAACTTTTTTTTTTTTGAGGGGAAAGCTATCACTCAACTTAAGGACATGAGTTTGACATTTACCTTATTTTGTAAAAGGGTAATTTCGTAAGAAGATAAAACTTGCCCCTCTCTTTAACTTGTCAAGTCCCAACTCCCAACACTTCCTTTTTACTGGTTTGGGTTTGGCGGGAAATGATAAAAATTGTCACGGAAGTTTCGGTACTTCACAAACTGTCAACCCCCTCCAACTTCCCCCAAATCCCAAACACAACCTTCTCTTCTCCTCTCATTCTCTGCTCCATTACTCTTCTACTCTACTCTCTCCCTCTCTTCCTATATATCTATCTATCTATCTATCTTCATCAATGCCGGTTCTCAGGTCCCGCACAATTCCCCCTTCTTCCTCTTCCAAAACCCTAGTTCAAACCTCTAACCTCCAACCTCCAACTCCCTCTAAATCCTCCGAATCTCCCCCTATTCAAACCGCTAATTCCACTCCCCTCCCACCTCCCCGCCGTAGTCTCCGTCTCTCTTCCAAGCACCAATCCTCCATTATTTCCCCTACTACCACCACTAAACGCCTCAGAAATGGTAAACTTGTTAATTATCAAGATATAATCAATGTTAGGGTTTCTGATTGTGATTTGACTGTCGACGAAACTCCAAAGATTGTGAAAAGGCGGTCTTCTGATTGTCCGCAAGAGGTGAATATGAAACGAGATGATGATGATGATTGGTTAAGTTTACGGCCCGGGACCAACGTAATTCAAGAGGATGGGAGAAAGGCGGAGGAAGATGATATCAATGGTTCGATTTCAGTGGAAGAAACCAGTGTTAGGGTTTCTGATTTGGAATTTACTTTGCTCCAAACTCAGAAGAATTTGAACATAATTAAGACTAGTGAAAAGGAAAAGGGAAAGGGAAAAGCTATCTTGATTGAAGAATGTGATGATTTTGAGGATAGGAGAAATAAGGAGGAAGATTTTTTGAGTTTGATTCGGAGCGATGAGGAATTGAAGAGACGAAACAGGCGATTAACTAGAGAGGAGAAGGGGAAAGGTGTGATGTCTAAGTCCGGTTATGATGTTGATTTGAATGTGGATGTGGATTCTGATGCTGAAGTTGATGTTGATAGTGAGAACGAATTGGACGTTGAAGCTATTGAGAATGAGTTTGAGAATGTGGCAATTCGAGAAAGAACCTTAAGAATTAAGGAGCGTTATAAGCAAATAGCTAGACGAAATGCTTTGAAGTTTGCGCATTTTAACGCGCAGGCAGAAGAATCGAATCGTGTGGAATCCGAGGCGGAACCAGAAGTGGCACCAGCTGAGAATCTTGAAGATTGGCCAGGACCATTTTCTACTGCCATGAAGATTCTTAGAGATAGAGAAAAGAACTTAACTAGTCAAGTACGAAACTCGAGTTCTGCGAAAGTAGGATTTCCTTTAGTTTCTTGGACTCCTAAGGGAGGAAAGGACCCCAAGTGTCGAGTACCCCCTTCGTTGCAAAGTATGTGCTTGAATATCCTTGCAAAGAATGTGGATGCAATCACCTCTCTTAATTATGTCCCAGATTCATTGAGGAACAAGCTTAGTCAATTGCTTTGTAATACTAGGAAGATGAATCCACATTTTCTTAATCTTCTACTTGATGGGTCTCCTGCCGAGATACGTCTTGCTGATTGTTCGTGGCTAGAAGAAGGCGTCTTTGAGAAATCGTTTGAGGCTTGTGACTTTAAAAACTTGACGGTAGTACAATTGGATTGCCCTTTGCATATCTCTTTTGGTTACTTTTGCGGCATTAAACTTTCTATTCTTGCTAGCTTGTCTATTGTAAATGTTTAAGCTGAGTTTACTTGGACATATCATATTGTTTATATTCCCTTGTCATTATAGTAATGCTTGAGCTTGTGTGATGATGGTCATTCTGTAAAATTTTAGAAATGCAAGCGCTTTGGCTGTTTGCTGAAAATATATTGCTAGTCTGATGAGTGTGTGACCACCATACCAACTGTTAATTTGGTTGACCACTTAGTACGTTCTTTCAGAACCTTAGATTCCCTGAAAGCAAAGGTGTGAAATTGAGCTAGCTAACAACTAAACGAGTCAATGTTGCATTAGTGAACGGAATGCTGTTTGGCATGTTCGAGCTAAGCAGGCAAGTAAACTACTTCTCTTCATTGCGCAGGCGAAGTGAGTAGGCTCTTTCGAGCTAGGGCCAAGTTGGAGTTCTTGTTCGAGTGAGCGGGTAGCTAAGTAGCTTTAGTTTAGAAAAGGAAAGAGTCTAGTCGTAGAAGGTCAAAGGAGAGATGTCGGTAAGCAAGATAGAACTGCAAAGTTATGGGTTTCAGATAGGGGACAACTCTATTTCTATGAAACAAGATGGAGGAATTAGACACTGTTGCCTAGCGGTCGGGCACAAAGGAAGAAAGGAGGAGGGCTATTTTTAAATATATATTTAGATGAGAATCTCTCTGTGTGTTGAAATCAACTCTTGCTTCTCACTCGACCGAGGAGTGCCTCTTGTCCAGCTTGATATGAGGTTCTAGAAAGTTTCGCTCTGAATGGCTGTTAGCTTTAGCGGTATGGCACTTATGCGGGAGGAAATGAGAAGGATTTATTGGGAATTGGTTTGTGGCCAGTTATTTCCTTGGTCCTACCAGTGCACCTGGGGCATGACCCTGTTGACTGACCAGTGACGACGAAAATTCAGCCGTTGTTACAACCATTGCTGATGTATTGGCTGGTGCTCGATGATTCTATTTGTCAGTTTCAGCCACATTTACGCAAATTGGTGGTCTTCAAGCAAAAATTAGTTTGCTGCTTGCATCGACTGTTTCTATTTGTTTTAGTCCCAGTACACATTATAGGGAAAGACAAGCACTTCAGTATTTATTTTTTCAAATTGCATTTTTTTCTTCTCATTTGAACATTATTCTAATGCTAATATTTCATTTATTATATGAAAATTAGGTTTTACAACTTGATTTGTGCGGCCACTGTGTATCTGATTCTTCGTTGCGCAAGGCCTTAGTACCAAAAGGGTTGCAAGCATTGACGACTATCTCTTTAAAAGGTGCTTGCCGTATATCAGATGTTGGGCTAGCTGCGCTTGTTTCAGCTGCTCCTGCCTTGAGATCTATAAATATCAGTCAATGCTCTCTTCTGACGGATGTTGGCATTGACAGTATTGCTAATTCAGTAGGGTCGATTTTACAAGAACTATATCTTGATGATTGTGATACTTTAGATGCTATGCGTATTCTTCCTATACTCAAGCGACTAAAACATTTGGAAGTGCTGTCACTCAGGGGCTTAGTCAGTGTTTCTGACAAATTTATGAGAGAACTAATTGGTACAAATGGTCAGAACATGAAGGAGCTTGTTTTGGCTAACTGCGTGTAAGTAAAATTTTCTACTCAAGATCTCTATCTTCCTGTTCTTGCATGTACCTTTATCTCGCTATTCTATGTATGACTGTATGTGGCACGACTTTTCCTTTCCCCTCATTGTGCAAGTTTTAAAAAATTTGTGTTCTGCTCACAGCCTGTTTGATTTGATGCAGAAATCTGACGGATTCTTCCTTGAAGCTCATTGCTGAAAAGTGTTCTCAGCTATGTGTGCTTGATCTTAGCTATCTGGGGAAGTTGACCGATATTGGCATGGCCCATCTTACAAATAGTGGTTGCAGGATTCAAGATTTGAAACTCTGTCGCTCTCCATTCAGGTTATTTACGTGTGCTTTAGTAATTTGATGCTTGACCCATGCTCTCCCTTATCATTGTTGTCTTGAGCTCAGTTTACATTGTTATAGAGCAGTCTTCATTCCTGATCTCACAGTCATACAACGCTATGATGCTAAACGTAGTAAACTATTTGATTTGGTTCAGATTTTTTCCTTAGTAAGCTCTGGATAGATTCTTCAAGATAGGAGTAGGATCATTCAAGTTCTTAAGGCCTTTTGTTCCTTTTAGCAGCTTTTCATTGTTGTTGGATCAAGTATGATATATTTGTGTTTAGTTGTATAATAGTAATTCAAATCCATTTTTCCTCCATTATTTTTATACACTTCGCTCTGCTTTTGGCATTAACAAATGATGTACGGGAAGAGCAGAGGTAGAGAGAATTTACTTAAAAAAGCATGTGGTCAGAAAAGCAAATGTGCAAAATATTGTTGTTCGGAGGGAGTTGATTTCCAGATGTCACCCCTTTGGTTTTTTTGAGCATGATTTTCTTGGACATTCCTTGATGACTTGATGGTATTGTTTTTTCTACATGGTATATGTGATTAGTCATTAGAGTGCACGAATTATGTTTTTAACAACTAACCCTAGCTTAAATGAGTGATTCGACTGATCTACCCACTAAGTAAATTACCCAAAAATCCCCACATTTTTTTCCCTTATTAAATTCTCTCTTAAAAAAACTGATCCTCTCAAAGTCCCTCGTCTGTGTTCTTCTTCCTTCCCCATTGTCAACTGCCTCCTCAGTTCTCATTCCTTCATTAATTCGGGAATCCAGCATTTTTCCAATTTGATACCCCAAATTACCTCTTTCTGCTCTCTCTCCTCCTCAAATTTCTTTATCGATCCTCCAATTACATGACACCACTGCCGTGGTCCTTCTACACTCACCACGCCGGGGGATTCAGGTTGTTAATTGTTACTCGGTATGGCTAACTCCTGTTATTGTATTCTCATCACTGGTTTGTGGATCAATACTTACGCAGCAGGTCTAACTCTACCTCGTGATCAGTACCAAACCCACTTGTGACCCATAATTCTCCGTCATTGTTCAATGATAATTCCTTAATTCATAGCTTTTGTCTTTCTTTCGTCATACGGGGGTAGAGCTCATCACTCATCTGCGTCCACATTATACGCCCGGTGTTGCTCGCAGAGCATTCTTTTGTCCGTCGTGACCTCCAACAACGTAGACAATGGTGGGCCTTGCTGTTGTGCAGGCAGAGAACATCCTTGCTGTCGGCATTCGAGCTCCCCTCTCCCATCTTGTGACTGCAAGGTCGAGTTTGAGAACCTTCGAGACTGGCTCCGGTGTTGCTGGATCCCACCCACCCAACATGACTGATTGCCAGACCATCGCCAAAACAACATAATGTGAGAATGTGGGGATGTCAATTCCAGCCAAACAAAACCATTCTTCATCCCAATTTCGTTGCCTTCCTACTTCCCCAAAATCCCTCGTCTGCCTTCTTATAGGCTCATAGGCTCAATAGCCTTATAAGCAAGAGACCAATGGCTAAATTTTGATCTTCATAGCATCACTCTAATTTCCTCTACAGCTATACTTTTTCCATATGAACTAGAAAGTTCCTCATAAGCTTCAGCCCTAAACTTAGTTTTATAGTGTTATATCCTTGTTCCTGCAGTCCCATGCTTATAAGCCAAGGATGTCCTATAAACTTCTCTTTAATTTTTTATTCTCATTCAGTAGGCAATGGATTGAAACAATAAGAAAGGATCTGTCTGAGTGTGTATCTGAAACATGAAAATCTACCATTTCTAAGAGAAAGAGGATGGACGAAATGGTGGTAAGAATCATAGACTATGACATATCCAAATTTACAAATTGGAATTTGAAGGGGAAAGATTAAAGACATAAAAGAATCATGTTATTCCTAAATTTAAGAGAATAAAGTATTTTCCCAAATTGGGAAGAAGCTAGAATTCAAAAAAAAAAAATATGGGGGGTTGGAGCCAAAATAGGAGAAGGAGAAGGAAGAGGATGGGAGACAAGGGATTTCGGGAGGATTAGTTTTGAGGAGAGAATTTGACGAGAGAAATAATACATGGGGTTGGATTTATTAAGGGATAGGTTAGTCAAATCACTCGTTTAGGCTTGTGTTCGTCAAAATTTTTTTCTCCCACTATGTAGAACATATAGGGTTACCATGTAAAAGCCCCTCTTTGTAATTTTATTATAACGATGTTAGTCATTGTTTATATAAGGTTTTAGTCCCTCAATTTGACCTCGTGATAGGACAGACTCTTGCAATCACATTGCTTGATCTTATTAGTGTATGCATTGCATACTGAAAATAAGGTCGCCTTCTAATATTTTTAGATTTTTTTGCTGAGGATGAGGGACCCCTGATATTTAGTGTCCTTTCTATGACAGTGATGATTCTATTGCTGCGTTCCTTGAAACCTCTGGAGAATCTCTGAAAGAACTATCGCTCAATAACATCCCCAAGGTATCAAATACTAATTTAACTTTCTTGCTGATGCTTGTATTCTGTCTTTTGCCAGTTCTTCAGAAGTCTGGGTAATGGACCCATGTATAGTTTGATTCTCAGCAAAGTATTCTTGTTTACAGGTCGGTCAGAATACCACCATTTCTCTAGCTAGGCGTTGCAAGAACCTCGAGAGCTTGGATCTCTCTTGGTGCCGTCGTCTTACAGACGAGGCACTGGGGTTAATTGCTGACAGCTGCTTGTCCCTGAGGTTGCTTAAACTATTTGGCTGCACACAGGTATATGTCTTTGATTTGTAAGGATAAGATGTCGGTGTGCTTTTCTATGAGGCTATATTCATTTATTCATAAATGATTTGCCAGATGTAAATTTACGTGTGCTTATATGTTGGTGTGCCAGGCCGTATGACTTAGTGAGAAAACGTTGAGGCACAAGGTTTTGTTGACTAATATGCATTAGGTCACTGAGCCGAACTACTTTTGTAGGCCCCATATCTGATTTGGGGTCAAAAGAATTGAGTTGAAAGACCATAATTTTCATCCTCTATGCCACAAGTGCCTTTCATTATTGTTTAGTTAAAGGTATCGTTAAGTTAACATGGGGAAGCTATAAGTTTAAACTTTTAAGTCCAGGATGTAGCCTATTAAAGAAATGTTTCCTACTTCCTCCGTTCTAAAATAAGTGTGAACACTTTGACTTTCACGATTGGCAATACAACATTTTGAGCCTTAAATCTCTAATTATTGATAAGTTTAAAATGATATCTTGAACATATATATTGAGACGAATCATGTGAATAGTGGTAAGTCAAAGTGTTGCATCTATTGTCGAATGGAGAAAGTATTGTTTAAAGATGAAGAGGGTCTATTTAGCTTTTGATCAATTTATGGGCAAAATACTGCATCAAGTGTTCTGCCTTACTAAAGAATTGAGATCAAGCTACGTCTCTCTCAGTGGAGATCTTGAATTAAGAGTCATGGGTACTTGTGAAACTTGATGAATTACTTTGCAGCCAGACAACTATGGTCACTACTCACTGGGAAGTGGAGATTTTTGGATTAAAAGTTTTTTCTGGCATTGGGTACAGAAATTATTACAATTTGTTAGTAAATTATTACATAGAATGACGAAACATGTTTGCATTCACGAGTCTGATGGACCTGTGTTGCCCTAACTATATGAAAATTTGCATCTGAAAACACGTCGAGGCGCTGATATCTTGAATGGTCCAAACGATATTTAAGTTTTTCTGCTTTTGGTAACAATTTGGCATTAATTTTTGTTGGGAGTAGAAAATGCCTTCTCACCGGAATAATGTGATTTTGTTAAATTATGTACTCTTTTTGCAATGATGTATTCTAGAAACAATTTGAGTATTGGTGGTGTTTTAGGTGCTCATGATTGTCGCTCTAATATCTGCATGATCCATATTGGACAGGTTACTAATGTTTTTGTGGACGGTCACTCAAATCCAAATCTACATATTGTTGGGTTGCAGCTGACTCCCATTCTAGAGCATATCAAAAGGCCAGATTTCCAGCAAGGACCCCTTCATTATTCTGTGGTGCCTACATTATGATTCTTGGATTTGGTGCTACGCATTGTTTCATTTTGCTACGGCAAACGCTTCCAAATTTATTAGATTTCGATCTCAATATGTTCAATTGTTCAACCCATTTTCTGGCGATCTTTTTTGGCTGTTGTACCTGTTGGTCTCACCTTCACCCTTTTTTTTGCGGAGAGAAGGTAATAGTTAGGATAGCTATCGGCTGATTTAGTGTTCAGGAAACTATTTTTTTTGATGGCTGTGTTCAGGAAACTTGGATCACAGTTAGCACTTAGCAGCAAGTTGCTAATACTTTTGTCAATGTTTTGGACATTATGATACTGAGATTAATATAGCAATCAATTGGTGTATTTTTGCTAATACTATGTCTATTGGTTGTCCGGTTTCAGAGGTGAGAACTATGATACAGATTTTTATTCCCTATCTTTCCTTTTGTAATAAATTTTGCGATGAGCCGATGACAGCCATTTGCAATTATGCGTGACGAAAATTGCACTCACGAGATCTTGTTACATCAACTTTACACATTCTATATGTAAGATAATTCATTAGTAAACAGTCATGTTGGTAAGCGTGAAATTCAATTCATTTTATCAAAATATTAATTTTGTATAACATTAACTTGTGATAATAATGGAATTGCAAGTTGAAGAGTATTTACATGATGCAAAACAGCAACAGCAATATAATTTGTTACAGAAAATGATTTACAAAAAATGGAGCTTGATGAGGAGCACCATTTTGGTACTCCCCAGTGCATGAAATAATTTGCCATAAAAGATTCTGTTTGATTTTTGTTTTACGTCTTGCAGCAAAGCAGATACATTTGTTCCTCTACTAATTGCAGGCTTGAAGCATCTACCATCTGAAGGGATGATCCAGAACAAATTAGCATTAGTGTGTATTCAAACACAATTTCAATCACTATTAATTTTTTTGACTCTTTGTAGGAGTAAAATTTTGTCACCTCAAATCCCAACTTCTGATACAGTTTCTGAGCTGGTGCGTTCTTTCGATGAACATGGACAAATATCATTTCTGCACCTGTTAATTAATACCATTGAAGAAAATTTCATGAGATTAACCTTGTAAGTTCTAATCACTAACTAATCATCGAAATCAAATTGCTGTTTTCTTGGTTGATTTTAATAGTAGCATTACCCTTTAATTTTGCAGATTCAATGGCAAACTTCAACATGTTGATGGCAATTCCTTTGCGGCGGGCTGATTTTGCAACGCATAAGTTTGCAACATAACCATATCTGCTTGCCTCCTTCCTCTCAATGCTGCAGAATATAGGTGCCTGAACTCTTTCCTAAATTTATAGTATCTTGTTTTCTTAAATTACTTTTATATGGTCTAATGTGAGAATTTTTTGGTTAATAAAGAGTTTTAAGGCTAATGTTCTTTTTACCCCAGGAAATGATTCGCCTTGCAACAAGTAGCGGATGCTCAAATCCAAGGTTCCTACCACACTTTTGAGTATGGTATGTTTAACGTTCTTGTCTTCCTTCTTTACCTGCATTGCATTTCGAAAGCCATTTAAATTGTAGCGAGGTCACACATGATTAAAGTTTCATCAAATAAAATACCAATAATAGGAAAGTGAAGTATGTGAATAGTGTGAAAGTGCAGACAATCGAAATAAAAACAAAATGGATGAAGCTTTGCAGAATATTTAATTGCAAGCAAATAATCTAATTCTAACCTTTGCACTTTCCAAAATGACAACAGTGCAATCTTTCTAAACGTATAAAATAATTTCGTCGTATTGCTAATATTATAAAAATAATAGTGTACCCAATCTCTTGAAAAAAAAAAAATTTAATTTTTTTTAGAAAATTTGCGAAAAAACACCTTATTCTCCATCATAAATTATTAAAAGAGGCGGCCTCATTTTAGCATAAAATTAGACCAACCAAAGCCCACATTCTATTAACAAGCTCATTCTATCTTACTCTAGCCAAATACTATTCCTAGACATTTAGTATACCATACTTGTTCGTTCTCTTCTCCTTTCCCTATTTTAATTTTAGTCTCGAAATATAACAACCGATTCATAATAAAAAAAACATATGACTTACCGAATGAATTAAACTAGTCACTAAATGGATTAAACTAGTCACTAAATAAATTTAACACTGAGTATTGAATGAACTAAACAGGTCATGAAATGAATTAAATAGATCACAAAATGGATTAAACTGGTCCCTATTTTCAGAGGATGATTTGTTAATTTTCTCTTCTCATTATTGTGCCTATTGGGTCGTTGCCTAAATTTATTTTAAAAGTAGGCGGTCTCTTACAAGACCAGTTGATTTTCCATTTCTGTGAAAAAATACTTTATATAATTATTTTTGTGAGAAAACACCTTATATGTTAGAGTACTTTTTATCAAAATGCACACTTTTTTGTTAGATTTTGGCTAAAAAGTCGAATGTTCGGTCATTAAACCTCTTTATTTTTTCCGCCCTTTTTTTTGTGCGGGAGGCACACATTCACAAAAAAAAATTGGTCAAAATCTGACACGCAGCGATGGGTGAAAAGTTGGAAGGTCAGTGTCTAAAAGTTTGACTTTTTAGCTAAAATCTAACAAAAATGTGTACATTTTGATAAAAAGTAACATACAAGGTATTTTTTCACAAAAATAAATAAGGTATTTTTTTACAAAAATTGTAACAAATAAGGTGTTTTTTCGCAAATTTTCCTTCTTTTACACTTGTAGAAATATAGTATTTGTAGTTTAATATTGTTATATCTAGTTATCTACACTATTATGTTAAAAGAAAATTAATTAGAATGCTTGATACTTTCTCATTAGGGAGGTGACATGTACGTACTTCCATACAAAAAACAACAAAATGTTTATTTTTGCACAAGGTGACACACTGACACTATTATCATGCGATGATAAACATGAATGCTGAATTACTGATGTGTAAATTTCATAACACATGGAGTATTGCAATAATTACCGTAATGATGCATGTAGAATGTTGGCCATGGAATCCTCTGCATCTCCTTTTTAAAGCATTGTATTCCTGTTTAAAATGGCAATAGATGCATGAGCCTATGTGTGATGCGACCCGAGGAGGTGATTTCTAGGCCTTGTTCAATTCATTTTACTTAAGTCCACTAAATTATAAACTTAATTTTCATTTCAATAAATGCCGATGAAATGAACAGGTTTACAAAATCAAATTTTAAACATACCTGATCAGCGAATTGTCTTTTGTAATTATTAGCATATCTATGTCACAAGGGCAAGATTGTATAAGTCAACATGTGATATTGCAAACTGTACAATATACTTCATAGTTTCAACTTCAAATAGGTGTATAAAATTCTAGTTAATCTGATATGAAGTGAATTAAGAACATGGTCAATCAATAATACGAAACATTGATTTGTTAGTCTATGGATATTTTCAGGAAAGTGATTTTCCTTCTTTTCTTTTGTTGGGTTTGCAAAGGGAGAGTCAGTGAGAGACAAGTTATTTGATCTCTTCTTCATATATAAAATTTAAGAGAAAATGGCTAGAGATATAAGAATTAGAGACACAAACTCATGATACAAAAGAAATTTTGAGTCTGATTTAATTCTCTCAAAATAGAGCAAATAGATAATACTACAATTTTTTCGAACTGTAACTTTGTGTTTCTATGATTAGTCTATTTCCCAAAAAAATTAAAAGTCCATATACTTATGATGCAAATAGATGAATATTGACCTTTCATTTGGTCGATCTTCCCAGTGACTTTCCGCACGGAGCCAGGCTGCTGTCTACCACAAAGAGTGCAAATACAACGTTATCATGATACCCAACATTATCAGAGTTAAAGATTAGAGTAACTATTGGAGTAGACCGTCAATTCATTGGTTTGTAGATAAAACATGGTAACATTAAAAGGTGTTAACATGAAATTTCATAATTTTAAGTTAAAAGTGTAAAGTGTTAACTTAAAGTTTCATGTGTTGTATCTAAAAGCCTATGAATAGTCTGTTTAATATAAGTCTTTATTTATATAACAGTAAAGGAAGGACTTGAAGTAATGAAAACTATTGGTTTGTCATAGGCGATTAAAATATATTTTTCCTTTTTTAAAAAAACTTTCCATGAATAAAGAATCCAAAAAAGACGTAAACTATGGGTAAGGTTATCGTTAAAGATTATAACTTAATTCGGTTACTTTGAGATTTTCAACGCTAACGTTTTAAATCCTTAATAGTAAAATTTGTATATTAGGTCTTTCTTCTATGTTTAACTCTAAAAATATCTTAGATAATACTTTCACTGTTTCTTTTTTAATGATTATAAGTATTTTAGCATGTATTTAGGTAAAAGGTAGTTACGACATGTAAAATTATGTCAAAAGAAAATTGTTTGTTTCTTTATTCTAACACGCTTCTAAAATTACGTGATAAAAATACTTGATAGCATTTAAAAAGAAATAGAGGAAATAATTTATATGGCTAGGAGCCTAGATATAGTCCAAATTTAAATGTCCAATTTCAAATAAATGACTAAAAGTCTTAAAAAAAGAAGTGGAAGTTAGATACCCAATATTCTTCATCAAGTACAGCTTCTCGAGCCACAAATTCCCCAAAATATCTGATGTCTTGGTTGATGTCTTCATCCAATTGTTGTAGTTTAGTAAATTGAAGGTCTGATGTATCCAAATGAGGAATAACTGTTGATTGTGGTTTCTTTGTTAGAACTTCTTCTACTCCTATAATTGGACAGGATGTTGCCCGCATTTCCCTATAGATAAACCCAAGCTCCGTAATTTAGTTATTCACATCATATTTCATTACCAAATTGGATCATTCATCTTGTCCAATTTATTATATCCCAGACAAACAAATAAAATAGAGATTGGATTTTAAGGGTTTCTTGTGTCTATTCAGACTAAGACTTCTTATGAAGTTTATCAGTTTTGAATTTAATGGTAATTGCCTACCTTTTAATAAAAAAAACACTTTTGTTAAACAATACAACTATCAGTCCATGAAGTTTATCTCCTGTCATTAGTTTAAACTTTTGGTTCAAGCTTAATTTAAGGAGTTACTATACTTCTTTTAAGTATAGTAAAGAATTTTTGATGATGGACTAGAATTCTTTACAAGTCAATTCGCGCAATTTAACATGGTAGACACTTCGGAGGAAAGTAAAGGGGAACCTCCATCATTCAAATGATCTATTAAGTTTTTTTCTTTTTGATCTTACCACCATTAGACCAAACGAGGTCTACATCTAACAAAATATTTAGATACAAGGTAACTAAGAGGGTTACTTGTGCTCCATTTATTGATGGGCATTCACATGTTTACATGAATGTGCTAAGTGTTGGAATGACTTTAATTGGTCTATTTAGCGCATCGAACTTACTGTGTATGCAATTTTCTAATCCGTAATTTGTTTGGGCCCTATTTTCCCTAATCAGTTTAGGTTATTAGGAGGGTTTACAAATCCTTTAATCTTTTCTTAGTGAATTACGTTAAATCTTTGTGTTCTTCTTTTGTTTTCTTATTCTTTTGCATGTCAATTGTCACACGTACAATCTATGTAACATTAATTTATGCACCACTTTTCTGCCTCTTTTATCTTATGTATTCATGGGCGGTTCTAGGCATGTGCGGGGTAGTTGACCGCACAGAGCCTCAAATTGGATACTATCATATTGTTTTTTAGGTAGACTAAATTTTTTTGGGTAGGCTAGTGTTAAAACAAGGGGCCTCACATAGTAGAAGTCTTAAGTTCAAATTCCCATAACCTACTTTTTTAAAATTAATTTCCTATACTTGTGTGCAGGCTGCAATGCCATAACTTCATTAATTTTCCATTTTAACAACTAATTTTGGAAATAAATATATCTAAGTGTTTTATTCATGTTTATCTTCTATTTATCAAAGTGACTTTTGCTTTTTGTTAAAGAAATTTGCTCTTAAAAATAGAAATTTAAATTGTGTGCGAAATGCCCATTTTTGAGATCTTGCACGGCCCTCCACGCCCCTGTATGTATTGGTATATACTTCATATTTAATAGAATTTTTTGCCAATTACAGCCATGTAAAATACCCTATTTTCTAATTATAGACATCATCTTTTTTTCTTGTAGGCCATGAAAGACTAATATTTAAGTAAGTTGTTGCCAATTTCACTAATTACACCACTAATCCATAGTTTGACCAGTCAAATCATGTTTAATATTTTATAAATATTTTTTTATTTAATTTTATAATATTTAAACAATATATGTTTTTCATATATGACATACTAATAGGCACGTATTTCGAGACCACATTTAATCGCATTTTTCGGACTGAAAACGACGTTTTAACGAAAAACGGACACCGTCGGACGCCCTTTATGGGCACAAATTTCGAGAATCCCTACGAAACGAGTACCTACAAGCCGGATTTTCGAGCACGTACTTCGAGACGAGTTTTTCAGACTGAACACGACGTTTTTTTTCGAAAAAGGGACACCGCTGGGCACCCACCCTTTTTTGGGTACAAATTTCGAGAATTCCTATGAAACGAGTGCCAACAAGTAGGATTTTCGGCCACGTAATTCGAGAAGGATTTTTCGGACTGAACACGACGTTTTTTCAAAAAACGGATACCGTCGTACGTCCTAATGCACGAAAAACCTATCTCGAAGTACGTGTTCGAAAACCCGGCCTGCAGGTACTCGTTTCGTAGGGATTCTCGAAATTCGTGCCTACAAAAGGTTGCACGGCGGTGTTCCCTTTTTCGAAAAAAAACGCCGTGTTTAGTCTGAAAAACTAATCTCGAAGTACGTGCTCGAAAATCCGGCCTGTAGGTACTCGTTTCATAGAGATTCTCGAAATTCATGCCCATAAAGGACGCCCGACGGTGTCCGTTTTTCGAAAAAATGTCGTTTTCAGTCCGAAAAACTCGTCTCGAAGTACGTGCTCGAAAATCCGACTTACTAGTACTCGTTTTGTTAGGATTTTTGAAATTCGTGCCAATAAAGGGTGGGTGCCCAGCGGTGTCCCTTTTTCGAAAAAACGTCGTGTTCAGTCCGAATAACTCGTCTCGAAGTACGTGCTCAAAAATCAGGGCTTGTAGGTACTCGTTTCGTAGGGATTCTCGAAATTCGTGCCCATAAAGGGCGCTCGGCGGTGTCCGTTTTTCGAAAAAATGTCGTCCTCAGTCCGAAAAACGCGATTAAATATTGTCTCGAAATACGTGCCCATTAGCATGTCATATATGAAAAACATATATTTTTAGAATATTATAAAATTAAACAAAAAAAAGATTTATAAAATATTAAACATGATTTGACCGGTCAAACTATGGATTATTGGTGTAATTAGTGAAAATGGCTACAACTTACTTATATATCAGTCTTTCATGGCTGTAATTGACAAATAGGGTATTTTACATGGCTATAATTGGCAAAAAATTCTATTTAATATGGCTCAACATTTATATTATTACTTGAACTCACTGAACTTGGTTTCCCTCTTAAATGAATGGTGTTTCCTCCTAAAGTCTTTTCCTAGTGCATCAATAAATGAGTTCATTGTAATTTGTTAATATAAGAAGGGGATAATTGGCAACTAAATGTTGGCATTGAAAATTTTGATTTTGTTTATTTAATAGCCAATTTTACAAAAATGTAATTAGATGTTAAACTTAATTTTGAAAAATATTGAGTCTTGATCAAGTATTCCTAGCTTATATTAAAACTAGCACTTTGAGTTTCATTAAAAAAAAACAATCTAAAACTTGACTTTCTAAAACCTACTTCTATGGATAAAAAAAGGTTGAAAAAGTGACTTTTTAGAATTCACTCCCTTTAAACGCTTTTTTTTAGGGGTCCCATTCCATTCCTTTGGCAAAGGGTCTAACTAGAGCTCTGAGTAACTCCTTGTCTCATTGATCTGAAAAGAAAGTCATAAGTCTCACGTGTACTAAGCCCTCTCTTTATTATATCTTATTCCATCCCTAAGAACTAGAATGAATTAAAGTATGAACTAGAAACTAAGTGATTGACAGCTACTTCTTCTCTTAAAAAATGTAGAACTAGGAATTAAAGCATGAACACGGAACTTCTTTAATAGTAGACTAAGACCTCTTTTTTGAGTCTCTATGCTCTCCTTTTCGTTAAAGGAAATCGTCGATTCCCTGACTGATTGCTATCCTAGCTCTTTCAACATCCTCTCATCCTCAACTTGTACAGAAAATGCAGCGTGCTTAGCGTCAGAAAGATCCCTCAACATGAGTGTACTAGAAAACTAGGAGAAGAACAACACCAAACTCCAACCCAATGTCACACGTTCTACTCTTCGATAAGATTAAAGCATATTCAATATAATTCTTTGGCCAGGAAAACAGTATATTTCGTAAAGATAAGTTTTGGAAAATTGGTCTCAACAACACCAACTATGACTTGGGTGTATCTGACGACACGAACTTTAACGGGTGCACCCAATAACACAAACTTTGATGTTGGGCGCAACACATGACATAAATGAAGTTTAAGGTTGTATTTTTTCTTTAATTCATAGTAAACTTAATACTCATAATCTTAATTATGAACATATAAGAGAAGTTTGTGTTATTAGGTGCACCCTTTAAAGTTCTTGCTATCGGGTGCACTCAAGCCACAGCTCGGGTTGTTAGGTGCACCCAAGTCATAGCTAGTGGTGTTGAGGCCAATTTACCCTACCGGCTTTTTGTCTAATAGTTTATAGGAGGGAATAATTGAGTAGATTTCCAACAAGGTGGAAGTTCTCATATTCTCTATGTACACGTACCCGTGGGTCGGATGAGTATTCTTGACATGTACAAAATGAGAGTGAAAATATCTCGTATATAAGACAAATTAAATTCAGAATATGTCATTTTGTGTAGCAGAAAAAATTTAACCAAAATGAAATGACGAAAAATAGAGACAAAGGGATAGAATGACACGTGTTTCGATCCAAAGAGTTTTACTTAAATATTGTAATAGTATATTTAAAACACATTTTATATGTACAACCAATAGAATAATTGATATATAGTTTGTCTAAAAAGATTTGAATTGTTTTTTGCAAAAACTTCCAAAATTAGTTGTTTACGGGTTAACTATGTCACCAATTAGTTATGGCAAAGATCACATACTTTGACAACCACCGCAACTAACTTAATGTTAGTAGTAACGAATTGCTAACAAAGTACCGCCTAAGCGTTATTCCAACAACTAATTTTGTCGAACATACCTTCTATCTGATATTCACCTTGATAAAACAAAGTTTAAAAAAAAAAGATAATTAAAGAGGGGGCTACTTACATCTTGCAGATCAAGCCATTGCTAGCTCTTCCATGGTACTTTTGAACATCGCATGGATGCGTGAACAAGGTTTGTTGGGAGAATGCAAGCTTTGAAAACATTGCTGAAATAACTTTTGGATAAAATGAGATCCTTCAAACTAAAAAATGGAATGGTACAAGTTTGAATGGATTGGATGTGAATTCATGCAGAATAAAATGCCAAAAAGAACGTGATGGAAGGAGAAATGGCAACGTTTTTAACTGGAGGCCAGTCGAGTTGTATGGAGTTATGTGGGGCCCCACAAATTAAGATGTGAACAGAGACACCATAAGTTTTTAGCTGGATATGTGGATTGATTGTATGGGCATGTGGATTGATGGTGGGGCAGTCAATAGTCTCCGACCAGAATTTGGAGGAACATGTCCTAATCCATAACCCACTTGATTCAAGTGGAAGTTTCATACTTTCATGTGAATATGTGATCCTCTTCGTTGTGAGGATATTTTTTTTTGTCAATTTATGTATTTTTTTCGTGTTTTTTACTCGTATTATTGAACCAATTTACGCAAATTAATACATAATTTATATGTTAAATATCCTTAATTATACACAATAAAAATTATGTAAATTAGATTTTAATAATTTATATACTGAGACGAAACTAACAAGATCCCACATGATTATAATTTTTTCTTACATATAAGTCACAATATTAATTTAAATGGACATGTATGAATAGTGTAAAAGATGGAAACGATGCGAGTAAAAAAAACGGAGGAGGTATAAGATAGTAGTTTATGAAATTTGAATATTATTTAGTGTCTGTTTATTATTAATTATTTTCAGTTCATTTCATTTTAAGTTCGTTCAGTATAATTTTTAGTTATTGGGATTATTGATCATTGTTTGCTCATCTTCATTGATATTATATTATTGTTCAGTTGCATTCAATTTAAATCAATTACTAGGATTATTATTAATTACCATTATTTTCTCATCTCCGTTGATATATTGTTGTTGTTAATCTTATTATTATGATTATTATTATTATATATCAAACAAACTAAAAAAATTTACAAAAAAATAGTGGAAAGCCGAGATACTATCTGGGCTCCCACTCCTTTAGCTATAGTGAAACTAATCCTAGTAAAAATATGAGCAACAGCTCGTGCCCCAATATCTTGATCCATGGAGCTATTGTATCCGTTTAAGCAAGGGCACATCATCCTTCTCTAATTCCTCCAGTGAAGAGAAAGGGAGAAAACCATATCCAATAGCCGTACACTTAGTCTCGTACTTGACACGTTTGCGTTGTGACATCAATCACTGCACGACCAGACAAGAAGTCAGACATCCCAGATTGTGTCAAAGGGGATAATCCAATCAAATCAACACACACATGAAGCCCTCATCCCAAGAGTAGATTAACATGTCCGCTGGACATAGAGGTTTGTCACGCCCGCCACCTAACCGAATATCAACTTCCTTACCAGCTGAAATCTCAGACCGATAGTAGACGTCTACAAAGGTATTTGTATCACGCACAACATTATGTCGATGTTTAATACCAATAATACCAGTACACGACACAATATGATCTCCATAAATATCACCTTCAAAGTTTGCTCACCATGCTCAACGAGCGAATGTTCTCAACTCCGCCCCGGCATCCTGATCAAAGGCCGAGGCAGTAAGGCGCTTGCTATTGTCTTTGCGGCCATCAGCATTCCAAAAATAAGGGGATAATTTATGCTCCCCAACAAAAACCCTAAATCAAGCTGAACACAGCTTTGAAACAGAATACAAGAGAACACCCAATTGGTAATATGACACACAACGATAGGTCTCACCATTCAAAGTCTGTCCCAAACTTGAAATTGAGACCGCCCTAAGTCAAAAACTAGTGTACTACCAATATTTCTTTTAAGTTGTTCATATAATTTTTTTAAAAACAACAATGCTCATTCTAAAACAATTAGATGTTCAACAAACTAATAATATAAATAAAAAATTAACATGAGCTTATAATTAAACTATCAAATAGTTGTAATGTTCTTTCATGAAAATTGAATAACTTAAATGAACAATAACATTATGTAAAAGTACAGTATGCCAAAAGTTAGCTGGAACAAGAACTTTTTTAAAACCTGAGTTTATCTTTTAATGTACATTTGATATCAATAGTTGAACATTTTGCGTAACCATAATGAACATTAGCGTTATGTAATATAATAAATGTCAAAGTTAGTTGGAATAAAAACTTTTTTGATATTAAGTTGATTTTACAATGTACATTTGATTCAATAATTGAACAAGTTGAATAACTAAAATGAATATTAGCGCAATGTAAAAGAACGTATGTCAAAGTTAGTTAGAACAAAAACTTTTTTGGAATAGAGTTTATATTATAATATATATTTGATATTCATTATTGAACATTTTGAATATCCTGGATAAACATAATCATAAGGTAAAAGAACAAATGTTAAAATTAATAGCGACATCTATTTCATAAAAGAACTTCAAATTAAATTAATTTTGTAAGGTGAAATCAAATGGTCATGATCAGTCAAAAGAAGGTTGAACATTAGATGTTATGGATTCTATTATTATTCTCTCTTTTTTCATTTGATAGGGATATTTGTATTTTTCACGCTTGCCAATGCATATATTTGACCTCGAATATCGCTAATTGCATGTGAATAAAAAATATATAAATTGCTATTAAAAGCTACACAATAAGATGAATCAAACAAGATCCCACATAAATATATCTTTCCTCATGTAAAAATACATAATATAAAATGATCGAATAGTAGAATGTGAATAATACTTAGTGGCGCTCAACTTTACATCTTCTACATGGTGGAGACAAAACTATAAGCTTTTATTTTCCCAAATAACCCTATGGTATTGTTTAATCAACAAAAGTAAATTTAATAAACTAAATTATATTGAAATATCATATACTACCTCCGTTTTTTTAATATGTATGTTTGCTTTTGCGTGGGGACCAAGGAAAAAGTGTAAAAGTAAGAGAGGAGGTTAGTAAAAGTAAAGAAAAAGGTAGAGAGAAGTAGAGAAAAATAGAAGAGATGTGTAATAATTAGGTGGGTCAACCTTCCATTAATGGGAAAAGGTAGCCAAGGTACATATTAAAAAAAACATCGCAAAATGGTCAAACATACATATTAAAAAAAACGAAGGGAGTATTACATAATCAAACTAATTAACTTAAAAATTAATTAAAATTATATTCAAAATGGTGGGGTTAGAGTGGTTCCAGCAATGGAAGGGTTGGAGTGGGATTCCGGCAGGGAAAGGGGGTTTGGGTTGGGGATGAGAGTGGGGGTGGGGTTGTAGGCACTGAAATTTTAAAGAGTTAAAATGTTTTTGTATAAATTAAATAGAATATTTAGCCCTTATTTGATCTTTGTTTAAACTAAAATTTTATTTTACCATCAAATTGTTTTTTTTTTGGAGAAACTGAATCTTCTTTTGTTTGTCAAGAATGTTCATTCTATATCCCTTGGTTCCTTTACGTATGTTGTTCAGTCAGCATATTTTTCTTTCATAAAGTCAAACCATGTCCATGATTCACATCACCAAGATTGAATTTGCGTGAAAAACCGCCATGCAAAATCCCTTGTCCAAAAAAAATTCTAGCACCATTATGCTAAGTAATACAAATTGGGACTACAATATTTTCAAATTCAATCGCATAAACGATCACGCGAGCCAGAGATTACTAGTAGGTAATACAAATATGAACCCATAACCAAACTACAGTAAATAAAACTAATTACACAAGTAGACAACTTAAACTTTAATTACATCCCTTGGCTCTAATCAAACACAATCTCATCCTTCAACATCATTCTTAACCCAATTTCCACCATTACACTTACTCTTTACCTTCTCATCCAACTCCTTAGATTTTTCCTCAGAAATCTTAGCCACATCAACCATTGACTCCTCATCAAATTCGGCCATCTTCATACTTCGCATTTTCGCCATTTTCTCCCTTTCTTCTTCCAATCCTTCATACTCCTTCACCCAACACCTATGTATTGCACAAGTCAATACCAAAACAGAGACTTGCAACAAAAACATGCACATCAAAATCCCACATTCCAACCTCACCAACACCTTCACCTCCTTAGGGTCTCTCGATGAATCGAGCATCAAGAGGCTCGATTTCTCTTTCGTAAAGAGGGCGATGAAGCTAAGGATTTGGCTAGCAAGCGAAGCTAGGAGGAAGGAGATGTGGGACATGAAGCAGAAGTGTGTAAGACGAGAGTAGAAGCCGATGAAGGACGAGAAAAGAGAAATGAAAGAGGAGATTAAGAGAGCATAGCCTAAGGAAGTTGGAGGTGTTTTGATGAGTAGTATGGGAGCAAGTGATGCTGAGGAAAGTATGAAAAGGATCAAGTTTAGACATGAAAGTAAAAGATTTGGAAAGGAACATGAACTTCTTAGCTTGGAACTTGATGCTGCCATTTTTGTGTCTTTTTGTTTTGGAGATGAAATTTTGGTGTTGGAGATGATTATGGGTGTGAAAATTTTGAATTGTTTTATAAGAGGCAAATGTTTCCCGTTGAAGTATGCAACGGTTATGTGATTAGGGACCCATATACTCATATAGTAGACCTCGTGTAACGTTCATTACCTCCTTTTTTTGTTTGAAGTGGCAGTGTCTGAGTTGGGAGTTTTGAAAGATTGAGACAGCATTATTGACCTCACTAATTTAAACTAATTGTTAATTTCTTTTGATGCACAGGTTTGGTTTGGTACTTTTATTGAACGAAGTGAGTACGAATAAATCTAATTACTAGGTCGATATCTAATTACTAGGTCGATACCTCACCACTAATAAATAATTGAAAAAATCATTACTACAGATTAGTTGAAATCCACTAGCTCCCTATCTATTAATAGCAGGTCATATACCCACCGGGTAAACAAAGTTCTAGCCAGTGGGTACTTACCAGAGCAAGGGTGTACATAAAGAGTTTGTTTGTATGAGGTTCTGGGTAAACCGGTAAGAGAAAATCAAGTTAGGCTTGGTTCTAGTGGTAAGGAGAAAGTCTTCCAGAGGTTAGGAGTTCAATCCATTGAGGGTAGAGATTCCCCTTATCCTGCCCCTTACTTTCAAAATTTCAGGCTCGCTTATCCGAGCAGGATGAACCTATGCAGTGTTCCGGCCCGGTAAGACAAATTTTTCATACCATCCTAAAAAAAAAGAGCGGTAATTGATATGAAGAATTTAGAAAAAGTATCTATGAGAAAACATGATATATATATATATATATATATATATATATATATATATATATATATATATATATATATATATAATAGGACACGCTTTTTTGTCTGCTAAATCATGAGTATTTTTGTGATATGGCAAGATAATTTAAAAAAAAAATCTTTTAAGATATAGAAGGAGTTGCATAACTATCAGATTAAGGGAAATGGTAGCAGTAGCACTTGGGAATGGACAAACTACTCTGTTACAAAATTACAGCATAGTTTTGCACCCAAATTTGTTTAGTATTTCTTACCAATTATTGTGAGGGTGAGAATGCCTGAAAAGAAGCAATCCCTATTGTGAGACTATTGTATGTCTATGTCTATACCCTAGTGACTAAAGGATACAAATTCAACATTCAAGCTTCTGCAGCAGTGCTATCTTATTCCTGGTCTGAGAATTGGTGCAGGAACATGATTCAATCTAGTTTCGATAAATAGCCCTAAGTATACCACATGTACGTATCACTTTGCCTTTTTCCGATCGTAGTTAGCAAGGGGAATAAGCGAAGTACGCAACAATGATAGCCAGGCTAAAAGTAAAACTCACTGAAATCTTTCCCAAACAACTAACGATAAGTCAGACAGAATGCTCTTGGCGAGCACTTATACTAAACTCCATGTCTGCATCCAGTTCCTTTCAAAGTAGATCACCTCAAGTCTGCATCCAACTCCTTTCACAGCCAAGCACCTCAAGCTCGCACAAAATAAGCCGATTATGGGCAAGCCTCCAGACAGGTATACAGGCTAGACTAAAAACTGCATGCAAATCTGTGGCACTAGTGCATCTCGTTACAGGTTTGTTCAAGATTAACACAAACTGTGAAATAAAATTATTCAAGCTCAGACATATATTTACTTGATTACTTCTATGATAAACAAACTAATAATGCATACAAGTCAAAAGAGAAGGAAAATGGAGATGTACAACTGTAACTATTCATCTGAGTGTGTGAAGATAGCCTCAACTCTGTCTAATGATGCTTCCAGACGTCCTGATGCCATATTAAATAAGGGTTCACCTGTGCCTAGAGCCCTATTGTAATGCAAAAGATAAACCAAATGGCCATTAGTATACAAGGAAATTAACTACAAACATACATGTGTTCTCGTGAAATGATCTTCATATTCTCAGAATTTATATCTTAACTCCTCGGTGCGCAAGGAGAATTGCAAGATGTACTCTCTCACAGAATACACGTAGACATCAATTTCGAGTGTGAATAACACAACTTTGGAAGTTCTCATACAAGACCAAAGTAGATGCACTCTTAACATAACACATCACAAGAACAAAGGGTGCTTTCTATTCACCAAATTTTCTGAACTTGTCGGAATTTCATGGAATTTATTAAAGCTTATTTTAGAACCTACTATAATTTATTAGAACCTATCTACTTTAAAGGCGAAGAGAATGCACCCTAACAATGTAGAGTTGGGTGAACCATTTTTAGCATTCATCAACGGGTGCAATGCAAAAGATTTAAAACTCACCCAGTGATCTCAGGTAGAACATAGTCAGCCCTCCAGCCAAACCGCAAATCCACACCCTCACACAATCCAAGTGATGTCTTATTTCGAATTCGAGACACACCATCTCCTCCCAGACAAGAAGTAAGCTTCCATTTCCACCCAGTAGCACCTAAAGAAAAGCTATGTCCAATCCCTACCTGCATATTTCAAGGACTTCAAATTTGGCATTACATATTAACCGCATGGTCCACATCATAAAATTTGCAATCGTTGTCCTCACTCCTCAATTGAAAGGGCACAGAACTATCTTATAGATGATAGAGGGAAATGATGACAGCAGATAATGATGCTCACACGTCACAACACAGGACTGGTGACATTTGAGGTCAGTCTCACAACAGGTAAAAGATATGCTGAGACACGAAAATCATACCTGGAGATTAAGGAATTTAGTTAAAGGAATCTTCTTAGAAACAACACGCACATCTTGGTGTATGGGTTCATATATGAACTTCCATCTTCTCTCAGATGACAAAGGCTTTAGTACCAGTTTTGTCTGGAAATCATTGATTGGTGCATTATAGAACTGCATCAAAATGTCAGTGCATTAGCCTGAGTTCCTTTCACAAGATTGATGATACTATTAACTCCATAATAGTTTATTCCAATTTAGCCTCCCCTCCCCAACCCCTCTCAAAGAGAAAAAAACATCTCCGCCTTCGTCATTGTCCTCCAAGTACAGTTTCAATTGCATCCATCAAACTCTAGAATACTGAATTGATCCATCAAGTTGGAAAATTTCCCTACTAACACAGTAATTAGTAATTACAATGCACCTTGCCAGAGAAGCATACGCTAATTTAGTTGATAAAGTAAACACATTCAAAACCAACAACAACAACAACAATAACACAGCTTGTTTTATACCCATTCGCTAGTGAGAACTAAAAGCTACAGAGAGACAGTTGCTCGAGAACAGAACACAGCCCAATGCCAATCCAAGAACAGATCACCATTTGAAAGTTGCAACCCGCGAATACAATTTAAACATAGCAGTTCTAAACCAGCCACAACAATTCCCTTTACCTACCATCCCGGCCTTTATCTTACACCATGAACATCTTACACCAGGACTATTTTCTTGCTCACTCGAAAAACTCCAAATGAGCAAAACTCACGCTATAGTCTATAGGAAAACTTCCAAATGAGTAACTGACTGAAAACTGGCTTAGAGTGTAGGATGCTCATCTTACCCTCGAGTGTAGGATGAACAAGTTCGTCCCTTTACCTACCACCCCAGTCATACAATACAATAAGCAATAACATACTACAACTTTTGAACATAGTGATTGTGTGAGAGTGATTGTTTACTTAACACCCATAATTTCATGTCACAGCAGTTCAATTCCTCATAATAATCACTAAGTTGATAATGTAGAATAAACCCATCATTCATGTTGAGTGGAAAACATTAAATTCAACAAATAAAGAAGGTAAATTCAAATAAATAAACAAATTCATTAGTAAAAAAAAAAACCTCTAAGTTAACACCAAGTCTGAAACCTTCAACTTGTTTGCGGAATTTGAGAAATAACTCGGAGGGCACCAAGTTTATGTTGTAAAGCTCATCCCATGAAGCCGGTTCTTCTCTGTTAGGAACCGTATTTGTGTCCATTTTCCTGCAAAAACACCCATTATTAATTAATGGGGATAAACAAACTGGCATGATAATGGTAATTCAAAAAAATGAAATGTAAGATAATAAATTTTGCACCTTTATCACTAATTTTAAGGAAATTATAGTAGAATGTTTATCTTGGAGAAAATGAGTGATTCTCCATATTAATTTAGAAGAAGCAAATTTGGGCACAGAGCCATGGACCAAAGTCTGGTTCTTGTGTGAAATTAGAAGGAACCGACCCGATAATTTGCCAAAGAGGTGGGAAGTGAGTGTTGGAGCCTGGGACTGGGACTCTGGGAGGTCTTGTTTTGATGTACTAGTAAATTGGGAGAAACATTGATCGGATAATTTGTCACATAAAATTTTCAGTTTTTGAAAATAACTATTAATTCTTCCAATTTTTTTATTGGCTACACTTTTCATCTCACGGACTTTTAGGCAAAATAACGACTAAAAGTGTGTAAGAAAGAGTGGTAGGAGAGAGATATAGATAAAAAGTTACTAATGAGGGAAAAAGAAGAAGTGTACCCATTAATTTTAAACTTCCTATAAAGGAAATTGTAGTCAATAAAAAAACAGAGGAAGTACTTCTTTTTCTAAATTAACTATTATTGTATTACTTTGTCAATATTTGTGAAGCACCACCTTTTAGAATTACGGGTCAAATCAATAAGGACATGGGTTTTCACCGTTAATGTTCAACTAAGCAGCTACTTTAGAAGAAATCATAGGTAACTTAACAGATTTACAAATCAAGCTAGTGAAGGCAAATTAACTCAAGATTATATCAATCAATTGTCTAGGGCATTATTTCGGTCGTCCACCATGCTTATATCAATCAAGAAGATTCAAATAACTAATAATATCTAGGTCTAGAGTCGAGCAATTAGAGCAAATATTAATCCTAAGGCCAGGTCTTAACGTTCATAATTCAACATATGCAGTATGATCATTAACATAATCAGAATACTAGAGTGTTCTAGACCTTTAAAAGTAAGATTGGTCTTTACAAACAATTATTAGCCAGACGCAATTAATGAAATGGGTCACTAACATAAATCACAGATCAAGAACAAATCACAACCTAATCACTATAAGAAATTCAAAGCATAATCATAATATAAATGTGACTTCCCTCCCTAAAACCCTAGAAAGGAATCTACTCACTCATGATTAAAAAATCAATAACAGATCTACTATATCCATAATTTTCATGAAGAACGAATAACTATCAATACTCAATCAAGCAAGAACTATGAAATAATTAAAATCAATAAATAAGAAAATTACCAATTGACAGCAAAATAATGAGCTTTACTGAAAAACAACGAATCCAAAGTTTCGATCTCTTCAGGAAATGAAACTAAGTCTTTCTCTAAGGATTCTCTTTAAAAGGCTAAGTAAAAGTATTGAAAAAGATGTATCATTAATGAAACCTACTAGCTATTATAATAAACTAACACATCCATAAAAATATAGTGTGAAAACCTAACTAAAATACCAAATTCTTGTTTCTTTTAAATTTCTCCAGCAATAGCAGCAACCAATTTAGGCACCTCGCTTAATCAGGCGGGGGTTACGATTTTACAACAAGGCCTAGCTTACGCGATTGGTCCCGAGACAACATCCCATAATGCAAGAAACAGGCGCCCGATGGCATAGGACTGGGCTACTATTTGGGTCGTTTGATTCTTGCCTTCACACGCCAAGTTCTTCAATGATTTTCTTTTTGCATAGGGCCTCAAAAAGCGACCGAGAGCCTTCGAATATACTCATACGTGTCTCATAGCCTTTTCGATATGTGTCTGGTGGTCATAAACAACATAATACAAGGAGAAACTTCCCTAAAAACCTGCAAACTATCATCAAACACCAAATCCACAACTATTATGGAAATAGTTAGCACAAATCCTACATTCGTGACTATCTCGTATTTCTAGAAGGGAGTATTATGCAAGCCGCGACTGTCTCTTTCGCGACTCGCTACTTTGCTCGTTGGTTGTGATGACTTCCTGTTTGCATCATATTATTTTACGTGAACGGGTTCTAGCCATTGTATGTAGTGACATGTTTCTTTTCATCTAACTTTGGGTGGTTATGATCCTTGATTAAAAGATGACATTTGGCATAACTATTTTGAATTTAGGGTTATAAAGAACCACCATGTTACACATATGAGAGATGACAGAAAATCATAATTTGATACTCACAAACTTGCTCTCTTGGAAAAATCCAGTTGTCAATTTTGTAAGTACTTTTCTCATAAACATTAAACACAAAGTTCTTCTTTGATTTGCTTCGAAGATCATCAAAGTAAATTGTTCTCTCCACTATATCTCATAAGTGGTTTTGTATTTAGATCCTAAAAGAATAAAATTAAACTAACAACTTGTTTGTTTAGGGGGATAAAGGGTCGGGATAAGAATTTTTGTCCATCCTCATCCTTGTCCTCCTATAGGGGGGTGTTTAGTATGTTATAGGGATAGGGATAGGGATAAAGATTGGGATATGGATAATAAATTGGTAGGTGGAAGAAGGATAAAATCAGAGTAACCCCATGTTTGGAATGGGTTAGGATAAGATTATGGATAATTAATGAAATTACTTAAATAGCCTTACTAATTTTCTCATTCTCTCCTCCTTCCTCCCTTTTCATTAAGAGCTTGTTTGTGTTTGTTTAGGAGGATAAGGGGTAGGGGATAAGGATTTCTTGTCCCTCCTTACCCATGTCCCATGATTGTTTAGGGGGATTTGGAAATTTAGGTGGGATAAGGATAGGGATAAAAACCCAAGTTATTCCACCAAACTTATACCTAAGAAGAGGTGGTATAAGAGATAGGGATAAGAATAAGGGGTAAAAAGACGTACATACCCTTAATGAAAAGGGAGGAAGGAGGAGAGAATGAGAAAATTAGTAAGGTTATTTAAGTAACTTCACTTTTTTTTATCCCTAATCTTATCCCAACTCATACCAAACATGGGATTACTCTGATTTTACCTTTATCTTATCAATTCCTTATCCCTATCCCAACCTTTATCTCTATCCCTATCCCTATCCCCATGACATACCAAACGCCCCCTAAGGGCATATTTGTATTTTTACCTATAATTCTTATCCCCATCCCTTATACCACCCCTCTCTAGGTATAACTTTGGTGGGTAACTTGAGTTTATATCCTAACCTTATCCCTATCCCTCCACTTAAATTTCTAAATCCCTCTAAACAAACATGGGACAAGGGTGAAGTTTCTGTCCCTACCCTTTATCCCCCTAAACAAACAAGAACTATTTGTTTAGTGGGATTTGTAAATTTAGGTGGGATAGGGATAAAAACTCAAGTTATCCCACCAAAATTATACTTAAGGGGGTATAGGGGATGAGGATAAGAATAAGGGATAAAAAGACAAATATACCCTTAATGAAAAGGGAGGAAGGAGGAGAGAATGAGAAAATTAATAAGGTTATTTAAGTAACTTCATTATCTATCCCTAATCTTATCCCCATCCATACCAACACATGGAATTACTCTAATTTTATCATTATCCCAATTCCCACCTACCAATGCCTTATCCCTATCTCAATTTTTATCTCTATCCGCTATCCCTATGACATACCAAACGCCCCCTAATAAAAAAGCATAATTATGTATATTAAAGTGGTACATCCGATTCCTTTGTTAATCCGATCCATCTTCTAACAACAGTACAACACCCGCAAAACGCACATCCTATATGGATCAATGACTCACTTGAAAACCTTAACTCCTTAAGGGGGTGTTTGTTTAAGGGGATTAGAGGGAGGGATTGAGATTATATATCCCAATGGATAGAATTCCCATGTTTGTTTGGAGAGATTGGGAGTTTTGAGGGGGATTGGGAGTGGGATTAAATACCCCCTAATCCCACTAAAATAAGACATGAGGGGCAGGTATTAGGGGGTGAGATTAAATTTTAGAACAAAATGACCCATTTACCCTTAATGAAAAGTATGGAAAAGAAAGAAGGTGGAGGATTAGTAAGAGTATTGAAGTAAAATCATAATTTAATCCCAATCAATTCTTAAGTCATACCAAACAAGGGATAAACTTTATTTTATCCTTATCCCACCCATTAATTCTCAATCCCCATCCGTCCTTTTAATCCCCAAACTCCCATTCCAACATACCAAACGCCTCGTAAGTCCTTAACCAGCAACGGAGCAACTCAACCAAATTAAATCAACAAACGGGCTGGGCTACACTTGAAAACCTCAACTGAAGTGGCGCCGGAACTGAAGTAACACACACAATAACAGCATCAAACTCTGCTGTCAAACACACAAACAAAAATGGCAGAAATAAAGAGCTATGACGAATTCTTAAGAGTACATGGATTACTATTAGCAGCAACTGGGTTACCTCAATCTCTTTACCCACTACTCTTTCGTAAGCTCTCTTCTGAAACTTTTGACGCAGGTGAGTTCTTCCAGATTGAGCCTTGTGAAGATGGTCATCAAAGAATGCTTGCTCTCACTTCTCATTTCATGCCCAAAAACTCCAATCTTTTTCTTGTTGATCATGCTTGGACTTTTCGCCTTACTGATGCTCCCAAACAGGTCTATTCTATCCAAACTCAAATTTTTTTATTTGAACATTGATTGATCATTGTAGAATTGAATTCCTTGAGTACTTGAGCTTATCTGCTTATGAGGGTTAGTGTTTATTTTGAGGAAAATGGAAATGGGTTGCATTTGATTGTGACCCAGTGCCGGACTCATGATTTTAGTATCTAGGTGTCAATTAGAGGAATTATGGATTGTTTATTTGGGATTGTAAATTAACAATATTCAATTCTTTTACTTGTCCTATAAAGAATGAAGTTAAAAAGAATTTTGATTTGGGGTGTCCATTGGCATTAACATTTCTCTAGTGGTTGTGGGTATTCACTACATTTGGTGGCAAATTGGAGCTTTTCTCTTTGATTTTCTAGATTGGGTCGCTGCAAATAGTAAGAAATTGGATTTTTGGTTTAGAGGAAGTGGGTGTTAGGTTTTAGTTGATTGCTAATTGCGCTTGGGGGCGCTCTCGTTAATGGACTACAACACTTCCACTTACATGTGGGTTGATCAAGTGCACTCTTTTATTGTTCATTGGGAGGTGTGGGTTGGCTGGGAGATTTTAATTTTTGCATTAGTATCCTGTGAATTTATCAATGAACTAAGGGTCTGTTCTCTTCGGCTTATTTACAGTTCAATTCAATTCGGCTGTTTTATTTTCAGTTCAACTCTTGATAATACTTTTACTCTCACATTTTACTATTCTCTCTCAGTCCAGTTAAACTATTTTTAGCCAAAGACAACATGCCCTAAGCGTTCATGGAGACCTTAATAATTTAACGTCGTACGAGTATCTACATTTTTATAAATGATGTTCCTTTAATTGGAGTTGTGCATGTCATTGGCAAGCTATAAGCATCATAACTCAGTAGCTCAAAATATAAGGCTTGTGAATGGGCTTATCAAAAGTTTTTTACATTTTGTGACAGTCTCAAAATCTTGCACTATCTAGTTTGAACTAAGGATAAAATCATAGAGATGCTAGTATATGTTTCATGCTTGTTTGAGTAAAGTATTAAAAGTCCCCACTGTCAGGCTAAAATTATCTAGGATCCGTATGAGGTAGATGTATCTCTTTATAAGATCAAACAAAGATCCTTTTCTTCCTCCATCGAATTTTTTATCCCTAAAGTTCTAGACCTAATAATTTAGTAAATTGCAAAAGTTACTTTTGTGTATATGAGGCCAAGTTTTTACCTTTTTTACTTTGTTAAGTCCAGTGAAGAGTAGATGTGACATTTCAGTATCGTCTGAAATTTGATTGCTCATTATGCACTTTTGGCTATTGCAGCTTGAGGAAGTGCCAGGTTTGGTTGAGAGAATGGCTTCTTTAATGTGTGTTGATGCTGATCGCCACGAAGGTGTCGAAGACAGCACTGATGATTTAAATGATATTGATGGAGAATTGACTGCGGAAGAAATAGTAGATAGTGAAATATGTAGGGCAAAAGAGACAAGTAATGATGGAGTAAAGTGGCTAGAGCTGGAGGAGCTCGACATAGATGATGCCAAGCTTTTGGCTTTGACTTTACCTTTCAAATGTCCGGTTGTGCTAGCACTTCTATCTCTATAATTTTCTATGTACCTTTTGATTGTCTATTAACAAATTTTTCCGTTAGTTATATTTTCTTTGTTTAGCCTCTAATAAAGCCATCTTTGTATTTTCCCAGAATCTACTTGCTCTTAGTCTACTTGGGAACAAGATAAAAATGGTGGAAACTATTTTGGAGGGAATTTCAAAACTGAAAGACCTGCGTGCCCTCTGGTTAAATGATAACCCTGTTCTGGAGAAGGGGTGAGTCATATTTATTATTTCCTCTTGTTGAAAAAAATGTTTTAGAATTTTCCACTATAATTGAGAAATTACATGAAATAACTAACTACCCTAAATAGAAGTTTGTTAGAAAGAGATAAAGATAATAGTTGGGTACTGGGGTACTATACAAATTAAGGATGAAATAAGTTAGTTGTTAAAACTTGCTTAAATATTGCAAAACAACACTTGTTATGTAGAAAGAAAGATACTCTAAAACAACACTAACTTTTAACAAGGAGTCTAAATTTAATCAGTGCATTTGCTGGGCTCTTTATGCTTCTATCATTTTACCCATTCTGAGATTTCGTGTTCCTGTTCTAGCAACATGGGGGAAGCTGTTCTTCAGGCATTCCCAAAGCTAGAGATTTTCAACTCACAGTTTACATCTAATTATGGTGAGTGGGCATTGGGATTCTGTGGAGAAATTTATGGGAAGGACAACCCCGGAAATGATGGTGAACATCAACTGCAGAACATTACCTCCCTTGACCTCTCAAATAGATGCATTCACAATCTAAATAATAAGGTTCTAGTTTTATTCCCCCGTGAATTTCTTTCCTATTATATGTTCCTCTTCTTATAAGTTCCTTTTTATGTTAAAATTATTTGTACACCTAGCATGAGGATGTAGTTGGTACCACAACTGCTATCTTTAGTGGCCGACTTGCTTTGACTTGCAGCATACATAACTTGCATGTGATTTTTTTTCTTGGCTACCTAATTGATTTGTATTTCATATTCAGGCATTTTCATCTGTCAAGATTCCAAATCTTTCGCACTTAAATCTTCGTGGAAATCCAATGAAAGAAAATTCTGCTCATGAGTTGCTGGATATCTTAAAGACATTTCCTTCACTAAATTCTCTGGAGGTAATTACCCTCAATTTTCTTGGTAGCTACTTCCATGGTGTGCTGGTCTCTTGAATATGATAAAACTGAGTTTCAGGTTGATATACCAGGCCCTCTCGGAGAAAGTGCACTAGAGATTCTTGAATCTCTTCCTAATCTCTTGTTACTTAATGGTGTGAAAGCAACAAAAATATTTGAGACTGGAAAGGATGTGGTTGACTCAGTGTTGCAGCCACGTCTTCCTGAGTGGAATCCTGATGATCCCCTTGCCGATCGTATACTCAATGCTATGTGGTTGTATTTGATGACTTACAGACTTGCGGATGAGGAGAAGATTGATGAAACCTCTGTATGGTAGGGTACTTTCACCACCTTTTCATGATTGCTGTATTCATCTTCTTATATAGTTATTAGTGATGAATGTATCAATGGAGCATCTCAGTAAGGGAGCCATCAATGCCCGGCAAAGTTCTAGGTGCACACAAGTCAGTGGCTGACCTACAAATTCTATTGGTTTGGTAGGAACACAATGGAAATGGACACCAAGAATCTAGGTTCTCCTGATGGTTATACCGTTGGAAAATCTAATTTTAATTTAGTAGTTTTTGATGATTCTCTTCCTTCCTCCCCCAACCCCTCCTGCCAGGGTTGCTGGCTTGCTGCAACCAACCTCCCATTTTTTATTTGATACACTGCTTGCTGTACGGTGCCTTATGCTGCTACTGCCTACTGGGACTGGCTATTTTGAAATTTGAGGAAAATCCTTACCTTTGTGTAAGGCTGTCACTTTGCCTATATAGGTCTTCTAATCAAACTTTTAAGTTGTAAGTAACCAGAATGACTGGCCGATCTGTAGTTAAAGTAAAATCTATCAGGACTCTAGTCATGTGAAACCACTGAGGTGCTGATGAAGAACAAGAAATCCTCTAGAACACAGAATAGGTTCCTGACTTGACTTAACTTTCTCATGTATTTTACTGGTAGTGACGAAACTTGTTTCTGAACTTCCTTACAGGTATGTGATGGATGAGCTGGGTTCAGCTCTGCGACACAGTGATGAGCCAAACTTTCGGATAGCACCTTTTCTATACATGCGTGATGGGAATCTAGCATCAGCTGTCAGGTTTTCTCCTAACATTATTTGTTATGGTTCCCTGAAATATTATCTACATCTTATTTAAATAAATATAATTGCTATGATATTGCTTTTAACAAAGTTATTTGAATATTTTTTACTAGTTCTCAGACGCGTATGCTTATCCTTTCTTTAAATAAATTTTAAATCCTTCATTGGTTGGTTTTACTGGGAACCTTGGTCTTCATCCTCTACGCAGTGGTTCCGCTTCTAATTCTACTTTAAATCTTCAGTTTCTCAATTTTGTGGCCAACCCAAGATGTTCAAAAAGGAGATGAGTGCACACGTGACTTCTTATTAGGTATAGGGGAGGATAAGCAACGGTCTTCGAGACTAACAGCTTGGTTTCATACACCAAAGAATTATTTCATCAAAGTATGTATAAATTTGTGCTTAATAATTTATGTCATCAATGTGTTGTGGGGTATTTTAAATTTGTTGAAATTTAATGTCTATTGTCCAGGTGTATGAGAAATATCTTCTGAAGTTGCAATCAAAACACTTCACTTCTCCTTCTACGGGATCACTAAAATCCTCAAGTCTTCTTCACGATCAAAATCTTTTACGAGTTTATACAGATATACCCCATGTGCAGGAGTTCTTGACTCGTCCTGAATTTGCAATCAGTAAGTGTTGCTATCTTGATATATCTTGTCCTTGAATCTGTGGTTGCAGATTTTGCCCTATATCCGTTGAATCTTAGTATATAAGCATATAAATGTATCTGATTACAAACTGGCTTTGAGATGTATGTCATATAGCCCTGTTTGGTTAGACAGCAAACGTTTCTGAAATGATTTTCCATGAAAAACCTTTTTTCAATGGGTAAACTTAATTGTAGCCTAGTTTTCTTTGTTTGGTTCCTCACATGAAAAGCTTGAGAGAAAAGGAACAATGAAAATGAAAGGGAAGGGGAGGATACATGGGAGGAAGGAAAGAGGAGGGTAAGGAATAGGGAAAAAAATGTATTACCCTTCATTTAGGAAGGAAAACGTTTTCCACTCCTAGGTGAGCTATTTTCCATCATTAGGAAACCTGTTTTCCGCCCCTCACAAATGGAAAGAAAATGTGGAACTACTTTTCTGCGAATGCTTCCCACCCAACCTAACACTCCCGAAGTATTAAACTTTGGTAGTGGTGATGATCTATGGTTGTAGACACTAATTTTTTTTTAGTGTTTTACATTAAAATTAATTTAATTAGTTTTGAGCTAAAAGATATAATAGCCCAATCTAATTAATTTAGCCCACCTAAATAAAGCCCAAATTAAATAAATATAATTTGGGTTGTAAAATATTTGTGTCGGTCCGTATTACTAGCCCAAAACAATGTTTAAATGGACAAGGTGAAAAGACTACGAAGTCATGAACGGGCCCAAGCCAACACCACCAAAAGTTCATCAAGAGTTTCCATCCCCTATAAATAGACCACCGACCTCTCCACCTTTAGTGCCAGAGGTCGGAAGATCATTTATTCCCAAGAGGTCTCAAATTTGGAAATCCTCTCTAGAAGTAGTCAATAAGCACATCAAATTTGTGCCGACTGTTCACAGAAACTCAAACACATTCGACTGAGATTCAAGCTGTGTCAACCTTCACTCTAATAAACCTAGACAAAAACTCAAACTCAGGTTGACGTTGACAAAACGTTATCCTACACTCAGACTCATGTTAACGTTCACAAAACGTCATCCAACACTCAAATTTAGGTCGACATGGACAAAACATCGTCGTACACTCAAGTTAAGGTCGTCATCAACACGTGTCGATGTCAAGCTGCGGAACAGATTAGAGGACTAAGGACTTAGTTTATTTTATATAAACTTTAATATAGAGATTGTACCCAATACATTATCAATATAAATTTATCTTTGTTACATTATTTCTTGGTTTATTTATTTAGACTGTGAACACAATGGTCATTTTCATTTTAGTTCTCATGGTTCATGGCTTTAGAGCACTTGAGTTGATGCAAATTATTAAGATCAGCTAGCATGGTGCTCAATAATAGCTACTGATGTAGTATTATTCTGCTTGCATTTTAGCTGTTTCCGTGAGACCTTTGTCTACGATTTGTTTTCTCAATGCATTTTGATTGTTTGTAGGACTCGACTGTTATTGAATTTTAAATGATTTGTTATGACTGTTGATCGTAAAAGACAACTTTAATTGCTGGTTCAGCTACGCAGTGTTTTTCTGTTTCCACTCCGTTCCTCTTACTTCTCTCCGCTGTTTTTCGAGCTAAAACAAAAATTCCATCATGTAAGCAACTTTTGTGTAACATGCAGCTAGTGAACCAAAGGATGCAGATATTTTATGGACCAGCATGCAGGTGGATGAGGAGGCTAGAAAGGCGGTTGGAATAAGAGACGACCAGTACATAAACCAGTTTCCTCATGAAGCTTGTCTTGTCATGAAACATCATTTGGCAGAAACTATTCAAGAGGTTAAGATTTTTAACCCTCTCTATGTAGGAGCAGAAAGCATTATCCATGAACTTCTTTGTTCCCTGGTTATCTTTCCGCCTCTTCAAGATTCTATACCAAGTCTTTTATACTATCTCGATTTGTAGGCCTCAAATCTTTGAAGTAAATTCTATTTTTGCTTTGACAATAACCCTCCCCTACTTTTGACAGGCACATGGAACTCCTGAGTGGTTGCAGCCTACATATGATCTAGAGAAGCATTTGGCTGAACTAATTGGTGATTACTATGTACGTGAAAGAGAAGGGCTTGACAATTTGTGGATATTGAAACCGTGGAATATGGCACGAACTATTGATACAACAATCACCAGTAATTTATCTGCAATAATACGGCTAATGGAGACTGGTCCAAAAATATGCCAGAAGTATATTGAACATCCAGCTTTGTTCAAAGGGAAGAAGTTTGATCTTCGCTATGTTGTTCTTGTTCGCAGTATGAAACCTTTGGAAATATTCCTTACCGATGTTTTCTGGGTATGCTCCTTGGTATTGAAGAACTTCATGTGACAAATCTTTGCAAGAAAACTGTTATGCGTGAAACATGTTAGTATTGATTTTACAATCTGCGGATCATCATGATCTCATCCAGGCTTGACCTCTACAGGTGAGGCTGGCAAATAACTCGTATTCGTTGGATAAGCGTAGCTTATATGAGTATGAGACTCATTTTACAGTTATGGTATGTTCCGGTAACTGATCTTTTATTGCCTTTTTACAATTTCATCATGTCCGAGCTAATGAAGCCCAGAAATAGCTGGAACCTGAGGTTACCCTGTTTTTAAAACTCCAATCGTTTCTGTGCTACGTAGGTTTCACCCCCCTCCCCAAAAAATATAAATTCTGCTTCACTTTGTAATATTTGGCACACGGGGAAGCTTACTTCTTGTGTTGTAATTTCAGAACTATCGTGGGATATTGAATCACATGCAAACACAGGAGTTTGTGAGAGAGTTTGAGCAGGAGCACCAAGGCAAGTGGTTCCAGCAAAATCGAATATCTACCTTGCCTTCATTATTATATCTTGCAATTGAGTGAACTTTAATCAAAATATTCTTCGTCATCACAGTGAAATGGTCAGATGTCCATCAAAGAATTAGAAATATGATCCGATCTGTCTTTGAGGCAGCAGTTACAGTACACCCTGAGATGCACAGTCCAAAATCCAGGGCAATCTATGGCGTGGATGTCATGCTTGATGCCTCTTTCTGTCCTAAGCTATTGGAGGTATGTAGAGTTGAGGTAGATCATAATTTGACTGCTTTCACCTAATCAAAGTTTATGATTGAGGCCTTGAGCACTCCTTTCCAAAATATGTAGCTCTTTTGACCTTTCCAAATTGCACATATGAGGAAAACCTTGGTAATGCTGAGTGTACAATGTTGATGTCATAGGCGCTTGATTGTGGTTCTAAACCTCATCTATGCCAAACTTCATTTAGAACTCTGGCTATTGAACATGAAGAAGGAAGATGATCCAATTGGTTCTTTTTATTGTACTCTAGATTAATATCCAAATGTAGAAGATATTGAACTCTGATAAACGCAAAAGTTTATGGCGCTTTCCTTTTGCACAGGTGACTTATTGTCCTGACTGCACGAGAGCATGTAACTATGACATGGAGCCTGTGCTTGGTGGGGGAGCAGAAATCAAGGGTCGCGACTTCTTCAACAATGTGTTTGGTTGTCTCTTTTTGAATGAAACAACAAATGTAACCCCACTATAAGTAGGGGTTCTAAATTGTAACTTCCGCTGAATTTTGTAGCTGGTATGCTTGTCTGAATGTGGTTGATATATTGAGGACTTTAGAAGTCTACTCAAACGGGACAATAGACATGTAATGTTTTTTGTCTCTGGTGATATCTTTTTTTGGGCTATGTAAGCCTATAACCTCAAGAACATACATTTACACGAGGACATGTTGCCGAAAAGAGGTAGAAATCATATTTGTTGGACTATTATGTGTGTAAAACAGGATAGACTTGTTTTCGAGATTCAGGCAGTGAATCATATTTGTTGGACTGTCAGAAGAGGTAGGAATTCAAATTTGATAATGACTAGAGATTTGAAAATATCTTAATACTGAGCTCGATTCCAAGATATATGTAGCTTTTGTTAGTTGTATTGCAAGCGCTAATAGGCCTCTAGCATAAGCGCCTACTGAGGTGGTAAACGACATGCTGAAAATAGTCGGCGGGTTGATCTCTAACCCGAAGTGGAATCACCCAAAGTGGCAGCATTTAGACCTAAGAAAGTTGACCCTAATTGAAAACTCCAAGCCGGAATCCCAAGTACACTCGATATCCGTGAAATAAACTCATATTGAACTAAAATCGATTTTAATTCACTTTTGACCCGAAATTGACTCAATACTCACCCAAAGTAATCCAAACCAAAAATCCGACTTTGATGGGCCCGAATGTAATTTTTATTTTTGACAAGTTGTAAACACTTTTCCTTTTATCATCATAACTAAAATTTTAAAACTATTTCAAAGTGATGAAAAATGGGTGTAATATCTTTTTATTCTGTACTTCTAATACTAGTTTCTTGGTATGTGCGTTGCACATTTTTAAATGGAGTCGTATTACTTTGTAAAATATCTACAATAATGAGGAGATTTTGGGTACAAATGGGAATCACAATGAGTCGAATTATGAATAGGTTTACTACATTCCAAGTTCGCTTACCTCAATCGGACTACAACTTTCGCACTCCTATTCGGATTCATAATATTTAAATTCGGAGTCAGAGTTTTTTTTTTTTCTTAAAATTGTTTCCAACTCGATTCGGGATATGGGACAGGTGGATACGACTTTTACATAGTGGCTATGACAATTAAAATGAATAAATCAAATTCCAGTATTACACCAGAGGCGGATATCAATTTATCCCCAAGCATTTCAATTTTTATTTTTGAAAAATAATTAATGACTCCTTTACACAATAGCAAAATAGCAACATATTTATGTTGAAAAATAAGAATGATGTCTTCAAAAAGTGATTCATTTCCTTACTTGAACCAAACATGAAGTAAGGAAGTGATATGGAATGATTTTATTCCCAAGTTAACCAAACAAATGCCAAATGTAATCCATTTTATTTTCATCCCCCCCTTCCATTCCATAATTTACCAAACATCTCATTTATATGTACCTATGGACTCTCTAATTTTCAGTTTGCTTCCGTCTCTTTACGAAACATAATGATAATGCAATCTTTTTACCCTTTTGCCTTGTACAACTATATCGTAATGATTGTATTATTTAGTGACTAAGATTATTGAGCGTAATGATTATCTCAAATATACATAATAAGTCCTTCTTCAACAACCAATTACAAAACAAATTGGCAAATTCCTCAATTTCTTTTCCAATTTAAATTATAACTTCACTCAATTGTATAAATTCTTCTGTAGCGTATCTTATAGTCTCATTTGCGTCAAACCTATGTATTCTGATACCCATTATAAAAAAATTGCAATTCGATAAGGTTATCATGTGGATTAAATTTTTATCGGGTTTACTAATTGTCAAATACCTAACATCTCGTGTTGTCTCACTTTATGATCAATATTGGTTTTCATAATTCCTCGGATAATTTGACAATTCAGAGATGGAACATTTATCGCTAAATCTACTCAAAATACATTGACTGTGAAAATAAATCGATCTTAAGAATCATCATATAGATTGCCCAATCTTCCTAAAATAATCTCACATTGTAAGTTGGATCAAATATATTACACCTTGATCAATTTTGTTTTTTTTTTCATGTTGCCGCCCAAGTTGAGGTAGATGGAAATTAGGCCTAGAGACGAGGTTACATCCCCTTTAAAGTCCATTCATTGATTTCATCAGAATTACTAAGCTCTTCATCAGTATTGCAATGGATTTCATTGCCATTTTTAATGTCATTGCTCCCCATCTCACATAAACCCACCCAAACTTCTAGTCACCCGTTCATCAGAGCTCTTGTTAAAACAAAAACTGATGACAGTAAAGGAGGGCTGCACTGTTGCTGAAGTGGGTGAAGGCAAAACTCAGGACGCTTAAGCTGAAAAAAAGAGCAGTCAATGCCAGAGAAAAAAGCCAACTCCGGAACACCGCAATGTAGCAATTGACAACTAAATAATTCTTATGAGTTAATATACATATAAAAAGAACATGAAGTGGGTCTTGACAAAAGTAGTTTTAATAAAAGTAGGGCATGTTCAATATCATTGTCAGCGTTGTGAGTCAAAGTTTGTAGCGCAACTATGCAAAAGGGTGAATGTCCCATTTAATGCTATTGTTGAAATATGCTTACTGATTGCTATTGTACAGTAAATTATACGCCTATATATATCAATGTTTGGTGAATGTAAAATTTCGCGCCGAGTAAAAATCTTCTCTCAGTATTTCTCTCTTCTGTCTAGTTTATTTCTTGCTTCCTCTTCATCTTTTCACAACACGTTATCAGCACCAGTTTGCTTACAAAAACAAAAGGTATTTTTAACCTTCAATCTTTCAAACTCCGATATCCAATTTTTTCTAGTCTCAACTTTTTCACTATACTAACATGGATCAACAAAGTAATGGGATCAATGTTGTTTTCCACAATATTTCTCTCTGTTGTATATATTTTAATTGTAGAACGTAACACCGTCCCTTTCGCTACCAACCCAACAAGGGGGACTGTAAGTCATCCTTTTTGCACCGACCTCAACAACGGTACTAATGTCCGTACCGGTGAAAATCCACAAACCCCTGTTCCTAACACCAATAATAATCCTCCAGCACCACCAACTGAAAATCCACCACCATCAAATAATAAAAGAAATAGGGACGAACATGAAGGAACTAGTAGCAAACGTCACCATGTCACTAGCCCGTAAATTAAATAATAATTTGACAATAACGCCACCTTTATGGAGGGCAAGGACACTTTAATATATGTTATTTTATTTTGTTGTACCGCCTGTATGACATGTTATTTTCATTTACTGCCTATATGGCAGGTTGTTTTTTTAAAATTTGCCGCTTGTATGGCTGGCCGACAGTAGTAAATTTTTTGCTCTTTTATTGTCAACATATGCAGGAGTAGCTAACCTAGAACCCTATTACGTATTTACTTCCTCTGTTTCTTTTTGATTGCAACAAACTCAAGTGGGTGGACTCCTAGGCAAAATTTTAGCGTGAGTATGAAAGGGATGGAGAGAGAAAGTAATGCATGTGATAAGGAGCAAAGGGTAGATCCTACACTCGAGAGTATGATGCACATGGTACTCTCGAATGTACATTAGGAGCATTTAAATGTACATCAGTTCAAATTCAAAAAACAACTACCTCCACCAATATTTAAGATGTTCATTTATTTCATGTTATTGTTCATTTACAAAATTAATATGTTTATTTACGGATATCAAATGTACATCACAAAACTAACTTAATTTTCCCCAAAAATCACTTATATTCACCATTTACATTCAAAAATTTTCAAATAAAAAATTTTGCCAAAAAGGCAGGAATGTACATCAAAAGCATTTAAATGTACATCAGTTCAAATACTAATGTACATTTAAATGCTTTTGATGTAAATTCCCGCCTTTTTGGCAACAATTTGAATTTGAATGTACATGGTGATTATAAGTGATTTTTGAGCGGGAATGAACTGATGTACATTTAAATGCTTCCAATGTACATTCCTGCCTTTTGTCAAAAATTTGAATTTGAAAATTTTTGAATGAAAATGGTGAGTACAAAGGATTTTTAAGCGGGAATGTACATTGAAAGCATTTAAATGTACATCAGTTCAAATTCAAAATTCACTTCAAATTCAAAAATTGATTTTTGAACTGATGTACATTTAAATGCTTCTAATGTACATTCCCGTCTTTTGTCAAAATTTTGAATTTGAAAATTTTAGAATGAAAATGGTGAGTACAAGTGATTTTTGAAAAAATCAAGTTGGTTTTGTAATGTACATATCCGTAAATGAACATATTAAGTTTGCGAATTAACAATAATATCAAATAAATGAACATCTTAAATACTGGTGGGGACAGTTGTTTTTTGAATTTGAACTGATGTACATTTAGATGCTCCTAATGTACATTCGAGAGTACCATCCGCATCGTACACTCAAGTGTAGGATCTAATTTGCGGATAAGGAGAGAGATAGAGAGAAATGACTTGTAAAAAAGGAAAGAAAACATTTGTTGCAATTAATTTGATATTTCCATTTTTGGCAAATGTTGCAATTAAAAAGAAACAGAGGAAGTATTTCTTTTACTAGGTGTTATTTCCTTTATATGACATTGGTTATATTTATTATTATTTTTACACTAACTGACATGCATAATAGTGAACAAATTAAATTTAGTACCCATAAATACTCCAACTAAAATTTTATTGCATTATATTTTTTGAATATCTGTAGATAAATATACAACAAACTGCACAGTTAAGGATAACCCTCTATAAAAGCGGATTACCCATCCCCAATTCCACCACATATCTCTTATCTTCTTCCATCTTTTCTTTAAATCCACAATTTTTTTCCTTCCTCCATTTTTCCCGGCCACCATGTTCAACGCCGAAAACAACCGCCCTCCACCCTCCTCTTCTTCTTTTGAGGAGGATTTTAGAAAAATAAAACTCTACTTGTTCCTTATAGCCTGTTTATTTGTCTTTCTCATGGCATTCATGATATTTCTCCTCATGCACAAGTAGGAACCGTAATATCACCCACTTTCTCCCCGGTGAAATGGTGAAAATGCATGTGTTTTTTTTGTCTTCATATGCATTTCTAGGAAGTATTTTTGTTATTTTAGCTTATTTTTGTACTTTATATGTTTTTTATTGTAAGTTATTATTTTTGTTTGCTTGTAATATTTTAATATTATGTCTTGTTTTTTTTTTTGTAATATTTATAATTATATAAATCAGGGGGAGATATTATATGTGATTTGTTATCATTTACTAATTTCATACTATTATCTATCTTATTGTAGCTATAATGGGAGATTTAATGAAAAGACAATTTAATGTCCTAGATTTGTCCGAAAATAAATTTCTGGAATGGACGGTAGATGCCCAGATGAATTTAAAGGCTCAAGGACTAGAGCATACTATTAAAGAACAAACTGTCAATATAGGCTCAAGTATGGCCCAACAAATTAAACTAGCCACTGAACAAGAAAAGGCCATGGCCTTGGTTCTTTTGAGACACCACCTGCATGAGAGACTAAAAACTGAATACTTATTGGTGGAAGATCCAAAAGAACTATGGAATAGCCTGAAATAAAGATATGGCCACCACAAAAAAATTCTCCTCCCCAAGGCATTATTCGAATGGAGTAATGTAAGGTTCCAAGATTTTAAATGTGTCAGTGACTACAATTCAACACTGTTTAGAATTGTATCGCTGCTGAAATATTGTGATCATCCGATCATTGAGGAACAAATGCTAGAGAAAACTCTCTCTACATTCCATGCCTCAAATATTATATTACAACAACAATACAGAGAAAGAGGCTTTAAAAAATACTCTGAGCTAATCTCTGTATTGTTGGTGGCTGAGCAAAATAATGATCTTCTACTAAAGAATCATAATCTTAGACCAAGTGGGTCTTTGGCATTCCAAGAGGCGAATGCAGTAGAAATCTCAGACCCACCTGAATCAAATGTTGTAAACAGAGGTGGGCGTGGAAATGGCCGTGAGAAAGGACGTGGAAACAATCGTGGTCGAGGTAAAGGATATTCCCCCAAAAATAATAATAACTTCAAAAACAATGAGAGGGAGCAACACTACCACAAACATGATAATCAGAAGGCAAAAGATATATGTTTTAGATGTGGTATATCTGGGCACTGAGGGCGTACATGTCGTACATCCAAGCATTTCGTAGATCTCTACCAGGCTTTTATGAAAAATAAAGGAAAAGATTTAGAAGCCAATTTTGTGAATGAGGCAAATACCTCACTGTCTAGCCTTGATGTCTCCGATTTTTTTATGGATGGAGTTGAAGCTGAAAATGATTTTAATTTAGGGGAAAATTGATTGTTCAGCTATGAAAGTATTTATTTCCTTGTTGATCAAGTATTTATTTAATGTTTGTTCTATTTAAGAATTGTACTACCATCTAATTATCAATGAAATATGCATGTTCTCATTAAATTTGTTTCTTATTATGAAGATATGAATCAACCTAAAAATGGATCTGGACACCAATGGCTCCTGATAGTGGAACAACGCACACCATATTGAAAAATAAAGAGTATTTTTCAAAACTAACAATGTTTTAAGGTGACGTCAACACCATATCCGGGACAACAAAACTCATCGAAGGATCCGGAAAAGCTTGTGTAATACTCCCAAAAGGGACAAAATTAACTATTGATAATGCACTATACTCAAGTAAATCTTCAAGAAACCTTATAAGCTTTTGAGATGTGCGTAAAAATGGTTATCATTAGGAAACAACGTTGAAACGGAATATCTATGTCTCACAGAAAATAGAAATGGCAAGAAATATATCTGTGAGAAATTGCCAGCATATTCTTCAGGACTATACAGTGTTAATATAAGTCCGTTTGAAGTAAATATGATATATAACCAGAAGTAAGATAATAAGATATTGATTAATCTATGGCATGACCATTTAGGTCATCCCGGCACAGGAATGATGTACAGGATCATTGAGAACTCTGCGGGCATTCAATAAAGAATGTAAAAATCCCAAAGACAGATGAGTTAGCATGTGCAGCATGCTCACTTGGGAAAAGGATAACAAGGCCCTCTATAAATAAAATTGCTACTGAATCTCCAACATTTCCTGAAAAAATTCAAGGAGATATTTGTGGGCCAATTAATCCCCCATGTGGACCATTTCGATACTTTATGGTGTTGATTGATACTTCAACACGATGGTCACATGTAAGCCTTTTATCAAGTATAAATAGTGTATTTGCAAAGCTTCTTGCTCAAATCATTCGATTGAGAACTCAGTTCCCGGATTATACAATTAAAAGAATAAGAATCGACAATGCTGGGGAATTTACATCCCAAACATTTAATGATTATTGTATATCCATTGGGATTGATGTGGAGCATCCAGTGGCTCATGTTCATACACAAAATGGTCTTGCTGAATCATTAATAAAAAGATTGCAATTGATGGCAAGACCACTATTGATGAAATCAAAGTTGCCTTCATCTGCTTGGGGTCATGCCATAATACATGCAGCATCATTGATCCGATTGAGACCAACTGCTTATCATAAATTCTCACCTTTGCAATTAGTCTCTGGTCGAGAACGAAATGTCTCACATTTGAAAATATTTGGATGTGGTGTATGTCCCTATTCCTCCACCACAACGCACAAAGATGGGTCCACAGCGAAGGCTGAGAATATATGTTGGTTTTGAATCCCCATCAATTATAAAATATCTTGAATCAATGACAGGTGATTTATTCACGGCTCGTTTTGCCGATTGTCATTTTAATGAAAGCCTATTCACAACCTTAGGGGGAGAGAAAGTGGACCCAAACAAGAAAGATATAGAAATTAGGAAAAATTGTATATTACCACCTTTTGTGTATCACATTTCGTAAATTACCACCTTTAATTTATTTTTTTTAAAATTACCACCTTTTGGTTCCAAATTTTCATAAATTCCCACCAACTAACGTTTTCTGTCAAGAAAACCGTTAATGTGAGGCCCACTTCTTAATTACATAACAAATTACTCGTTTTATGTCCAATTGAATAGGGTTTTGCTTGTTAAAGCCCATTAGGGTTCTTGGTAGTTCAATTGATTCAGGATTTTTGGTCGTTGATTTGAATTAGGGGCTTTGATTGTTTAATTGAATTGGGGTTTTTCTTGTGCAATTGAATTAGAGTTTTGCTTGTTAAATTCAATTAGGGTTCTTAGTTATTTAATTGATTTAGGGTTTTTGCTTGTTAAATTAAATTAGGGGTTTTGATTGTTTAATTAAATTAGGGTTATGGTTGTTTAGCTAAAAAGATACCCAGATTCGGTTTACCTTAATTGCCCTTATGGCCCACTCATTTGCTGTGAAATTAAACAATCAATACAAGAGACACAGTAGCGTCGTGGAGGAGAGATAGTAGCTTCGTGGAGGGAAAACAAGTAATTGGTAAAGTTATTATGAAGTGGGCCCCACATTAACGATTTTCTTGACAGAATACGTTAGTTGGTGGGAATTTGTGAAAAATTGGAGCTAAAAGGTGGTAATTTTAAATAAAAAAAAGTAAAGGTGGTAAGATACAATTTTTCCTAGAAATTACATGGAATGCAACACAATTATCTTTTCTTGATCCACGAACGAACTCTTGTGAACAAGAAGTTAAGAAAATTGTTCATTTACAAGGTGTTGCAAATCAATTGCCTGATGCATTCGTTTATAGTAAAAAAAGTGACAAAGTCACATATACCAGTAGAATGCTCCCCCACGAATTGAAGTTCCCATAGATAATAAGGCAATTGGAAAAGAGTCTATGACACGCCGTAAGCGTGGAAGGACACCTAGTTTGAAAGATTCGAAACCAAGAAAAAATAAAAGGCGAGATGAAATAGAAAAGGAACAAATGATTGTTCCTTCAATTGAACATCATGAAATTCAAAATGGAGAAAAAGATAAAGACAAAGACAAAGAAGAAGATGTTTCAAATAACGAGGAACAAGAAATTATCGACAACAATGAAATTTCGATAATTATACTTGTACAAAGAGACAGTGGAATCGAAAAAAGGTTGTCATAAATGAAGTCTTTACTTACTCCATAGCGGTTGAAATGGTATCTGATGCGAATGATATAGAACCAAAAACCGTAGACGAATGTCGTCGCATACAAGATTGGCCAAAATGGAAATAAGCAATCCAAGCAGAACTAAAATCCCTTGAAAAGCGAGAAGTTTTCGGACAAATAACTCAGACACCAAGATGAGTAAAACCAGTGGGATACAAGTTATTTGTCAAAAAACGAAACGAGGAAAATAAAATCGTTAGATACAAAGCAAGGCTTGTTGCCCAAGGCTTCTCCCAAATGTCAGGGATTGATTATAATGATACGTATTCTCCAGTAGTTGATGCAACTACACTAAGATTTCTGGTCACTTTATCCGTCTTCGAAAAACTTCAAATGCGGTTGATGGATGTCATGACTGCATACTTATATGGGTCACTTGAGACTGACATCCACATGAAAGTCCCTGATGGACTAAAACTACCAGAAAAGTACACATCCAGAGACATGAACTCTATAGCTAAAACGATCGTTTTATGCAAGAATGTGGTACAATCGTTTTAGTGAATACCTTATGAAAGAAGGATTCAAAAATAATCAAATCAGTCCTTGTGTTTTCATTAAACGATTCAACTTAGGATTTGCTATAATTGCAGTTTATGTTGATGATCTGAACATCATTGGAACTTATAAAGAACTTGAAATAACTGCAAGATACTTGATGAAAGAATTTGAAATGAAAGACTTTGAGAGAACAAAATTTTGCCTTGGCTTACAAATGGAACATTTGAAAGGGGTGAAGGGAGGGCCGCAATTGGTAGAAAAAACCCCACAATCCCTTGGGGTTATCCTGCACTTGGAAGAAGAAGTAGAAAAAGGAATAAATATAGTGATAATTTTATTATTCGTCGACGTAGTAAATAGGAAAGAAAATCAAATTATACGGAAAAAGGTCTTAAAATGTTTTTACATGGATAAAGCACATCCATTAAATCTCCAATGGTTGTGATGGTTGTGCGGTCTTTGAATGTGAAAGACGACCCATTCCGACCTCGAGAAGAAAATGAAGTAATTCTCGGTCCTGAAGTACCATACTTAAGTGCAATTGTCCTTTAATGTACCTAGCTAATAATACTCGCCATGACATAGCTTTTTCAGTGAACTCTTAGCTAGATATAATAATGCGCCAACAAAGAGACATTGGAATGGAATTAAGCACCTAATCCATTATCTCAGAGGAACACATGACCTTGAAGCTAAGCAAAGTACTTCACTCATTGGTTATGCAGATGTTGGATACTTATCCGACTCTCAAAAGGCCAAGTCACAGTCTGGGTATCTATTCACTATGGAGGTACAACAATATCATGGAGATCAACTAAGCAGACATTAACTGCCACATCATCAAATCATGTCGAATTGATTGCTCTCTATGAAGCTGGAAGCGAATGTGTTTGGCTCGGAACAATGATTAACCATATCCAAGAAGAATGCGGGATGAATTCAGTTACTGATAATCCAAAACTGATCTATGAAGATAATACTGGTTGCATCACCCAAGTCAGTGAAGGATATATCAAAGGAGATAAAACCAAACATTTATCACCGAAACTCTTCTTCACACATGATCTCTAGAAAGAAGGAAAGATAGACATTCAACAAATTCAATCAAGTGAAAACCTTGCGGACTTGTTTACCAAGTCCCTTCCTTCAAAGAGACTCGAACAATTGGTGCACAAGATCGGAATGCGTCACCTCAATGACCTACGTTAGACTCAGGGGAGGGTTATATGCACTCTTTTTCCCTTCGATCAGGTTTTTATCCCACTGGATTTTTCCTGATAAGATTTTTACTGAGGCAGTCTATTTAAGCATATAAAGAAACAAGTCTATATGAATCATCATCGAAAAGATTGGATTCAAGGGGGAATGTTGTGAGTCAAAGTTTGTAACGCAAACTATGCAAAAGGGTGAATGCCCCATTTAATGCTATTATTGAAATATGCTTACTAATTGCTATTGTACAGTAAATTATACGTCTATATATATCAATGCTTGGTGAATGTAAAATTTCGCACCGAGTAAAAATCTTCTCAGTATTTCTCTCTTCTATCTAATTTCTCGTTCTGTCTTCATCTTTTCACAACAGTTAGTTTCCTCTTTTTTACTTTTTACTTTTTACTTTTTTACAATTTTAGAATCATATGACATGCGTTATAAAAAGACTTAAAATTAGTCATACGGACGACAATCACGTTAAATTTTGAAAACTGTCAAAAATACTGAAAAGCACTTTTTCTAGCTTTCGTATTTTGGTTTCTAGTATTAAAAAATAAACTGAAAATTGAAAACAAAAAACAGAACATGCCCTCGGTTTCTAGCAAAATTTTCAAAAATATACGTCCAAAGGCACGAAAGCACGTGGACTCATCTCATCCTAAAATGCTTTGCCTGCCACACTAGGGCCACGACAGCGTTCTCCCAAGCTAACCCATTGCCATATCTATCCCTCGCTCTATTTTGCACAACTTTCAATAGGGAATCAATAAGAAAACACACCACTATAGCTAAATTGTACTATTTTATAGCTTGTCACAGACTAATCTGTACATTTAAGGTAAAATTTGGGAAAACTTGAGATGGTTCATCTATCTTACCTACGGAAAATGAAACCATTTACAAAGATCTAAACTAGTAGCTAGCCAGCTTAATGCTGGTGTGTTTGTTGGGAAAGTTCACCAATCTGGTTCCTAAGTACGGCAACTCGCTGTTGCAGATCTAGATTTGACATTCGTTCGATCTCCAATACGCGTTCAAGCTGACACACACACACACACACGTAAAAGAGCAAATTAGTCTTAAGTGAATCGTTGACTAGACAGAAGGCTGGATGTTACCTTTGCTGCTCGTGCACTCCATTCATTTAGTATTGCCCTCATACGCTCGTTTTCTTCAACATACTGTTTCAGCAGATCATATAAGAATTAGAAGTATGAACTGAGGAAGTATCAAGACTTACCGGATACTGAGGTAAACAGCGGGGGCAACTTAACTACACATATGAGACATCATTGGTTAAAATCTATTTCAGAACTTACACATATAACTTAGCCTTTAGGACCGTGGCTCAAGTCTACTTAACCTTGCTTAAGTCTTCTTAGGGTGCATTCTTTTTAACTTATTTTGACTTATGTAAAGCTATATGAAGTTATGAACTCAACTTATGTGAATATGAGCATATAGGATCTTATCTAAACCTATTAGAACTTCTTAGAGTTTAATGAGACTTAATGACACTATTATGAAATTTTCAATCAAGGAATTTTATTAATAAATATAATTCAATGACTTACAAAAATAAAATATTTGAAAAACCTGACAACAGTATTAAATAATATGTTATTCATTTAAAATTATCTAATTATTTTATTGTCTTTTCTTTCCCAAAAAAAACTTAGTTTTATGGGAGTAATAACTAGAAACCAACATTATCTCAATCATCAACAATAAATATACTAATCCCTCAGTTCCTTTTTTACTATATAGGATCGGGGGAGAAACCAATACAATAATAAATATGGACAAAATTCTATTTTTAATGAAAATAAAAAAATACATGAGAATTAGATTAGTTAGAAATCATGAAGACATTACACATGGATTCATGGGGGTAACACTGTAAATTTGTGTAGCTAAACTGTGAATACATTAAATGTAATATACCATTGAAAGAAATTTTTAATGCTAGAACATAAAAAAGGTGCATTGTCAACCAATTAAAACAACGCAAGTTAAATTTAAAACAACGCAAGTTAAATTTAGAATGATTCATAACAGGAAAAACTTTTCGAAATCTCTAAATGGAGAATCCAGGATGAAAAAATAGAAACGAAGGGAGTACATAGTAACATCAATTTTTATTTATACATACTCATTACAAACTAACATGGATCGAAACAAAAAAACTACAAAAATTATAGGAGAAAAAGAATTCAGTAACATTATAAAATAAAGTTAATCCAATCTATGCCAATAGAAGCATATAACACATTAGTAGTAATAACATCATGGAAAAATTGACTGGAATAATCCAACTATGGGTTATTCCAGTATAATCCCAACTATTCGGAAGATATGACTTACCTGCTAGCAAGGTAATTTTTTATTTTTTCTTTCTCTTTTATTTTTCTTTTGGATTTCTACCCCCAACACCACTAATCCCACCCACCACCATTTCTGCCACCCTCTCCCTTTCCTCTTCCGCCCTCATTCTCGCAACCCCTTTTCACCACCACAAATCCCACACACCACCACTTCAGCCACCCTCTTTCCTTCCTCTTCCTCCCCCATTCCCGTAATCCTCCTCACCGCACCTTCCCCTTCAGCCATCCCACACACCCCACTTCAGCAGCATCCCCCTCCCTTCAGCCACCCTCTCCCCTTCCTCTTCCTCAACCCCATTCCTGTAATCCTCCTTACCGCACCTTCCCCTTCAGCCATCCCACACACCCCACTTCAGCATCCCCCTCCCCTTCATCTTGCCGGAAAAAACAGCATTCGCAATCCCCTGCCTCGCCCCTCTCCTTCATTCGATCCGCGAGCAAGTTCAAGACGGTTCCCAACCTCCAGATTTGTTCGAATTCGAAATAGGGGGTTGGTTGGTGGTGGACGGTGGTTTTCGATTCGAAATGGGGGTGGTTTTGGTCCCTTGGTGGTGTTGTTGGTGTTGGATTCGAAATGGGGGTGGTCGAGAAGGGTGGTTAGGGATGGCAGTGGGTGGTTCTAGGTTTAAATAGGGAAACTGGTGGTGGAGGGGTTGTTAGGGGAAGTAAAGGGGTGATCTTAGTGGGGAAACAGGTGGTGGAGGGGAGTGATCTTGGTGGGGAAACAGGTTGGGGGGGAGGTTAGGGCTGGCAGTGGGGTGAGGGAGGTAGGGTAGTTAGTAGTTAGGGATGGCAAACTGGTGGGGAAGGGTGGGGATTAAAAAAATTGCAAAAATAAAATAATAATTGATAATAAGCCAATGAAAGCATGACACGTGCAATTAACCGGTTAAACATATTTCCTTTAGGGCATGGTGCATTTGTGGCAAATCTCCCCAATAGTTGGGATTATACGGGATTAACCCATAGTTGGGATTATTCTGGAGGAACAGCCATAGTTTGGATTATTCCAGACAATTTTTCCTAACATCTATGAGCAATTAAATAAAGCAAATTTTGAAGTGAATCTTCTCTCTAAACGAATCCTTTCCCCTCTCTCTGAACGACCTTCCAGGTTCATCCTAGGACTCGTCGGAGTCAGAGCGTCGTTGCCTCATCTCCGGCGAGCCTCCCCCAAATTTCAAGCCTTGCTTCTAATTTGGCGAGTCCCTTTTCTCGGTTAACGTCCTCTTTCCTTTCGCCCTGTTTTTAGATCTCGATGGGAAGGACTAAGGGTAGCCCTCGTGGTTAGGGTTTAAATCTTTTTCGTCCTAGTGTTTTGGGCTTTCACAGAGCTGTTTTCGGCCTCGCTGTCGGCGCATGAACCATCAATATGTTACAACACCCATTTGTTTCACTCGACCACCCCTAACCTCTAGTATACTACTTACCCTTTCCAGAGTTGTTTTAGAGTTTTGTCCCTCGCTTCGTCTCAGATTTTTGGCCATTGTATTGGTAAGCCATTGTAAGCCGTTATCAGCTTTCTCTCTTTCTACCTTTTAATGTAAGCCTTTGCAAGTTGTTATCAACTTTCTCTCTTTCTACCTTTTAATTTCCGTTAGGTTATCCAATTATAGGGTAATTAGCTCGTAGTTTTTTAGTTTTCCGCTTTCTTCGGCCCTCATTTCGTGTTTGTCCCTGTTTGGTACTTATCCTTGCCTAAATCTACTTCTAGTTTCCTTCTCGTTTTGCTACTTGTTTGATTCTTCACTAAATACTGCTATATCAATGGAGCTCGCTTTAATAGACTCTAAACTGTTGGATATGCATCTTGATCGACTCGGAACTAATTTCGAGTCACACATACCAAAATTGGGGAATTTAAATACTAGCTCGGTTGAGGAGTTTGTTGCCTGGACTACGAAATTGAAGGACATGGGTAATGGGTTCTTTCAGAAGAGGGATTTTTTCATTTTGATCTATGGAACAACGCTATCTAGTTTCCCACTCGTCCTTCCCAGCAGCTAAAGACATAACGGTCTACCCTGCTGCTGACGTGCTTCGCTAATCTTTCAGCTAGTGAACTGAAGCTTGGGAATTATGAATCAGTCATTTCATTTTCGTGTATACTGTTATCTTAACCAAGGACCCTAACAACATCAAGGGGCTTTTCACCATCAAGGGTCTTTTCCGAAGGGGAAAAGCTTATGCCTTTTTAGGAAATCGTGTGGCGGCTACCTCCGATCTTGAAAAAGCCTCATAATTAGCACCTCTATACAAAGCTATCAATTTGTAACTTGAAAACCTTAGCCAAAACTCAAGAAATCTTAATGGAACAGCGTTTTCTACCAAAGACGCTCTCACCATTTGTTAATTCGACTACCAAGAGTCATCTGTTGGGGAGTCTTAACCCCTCTCATTGTTCACCTAAGGCCCTTCCTTTGAATGGGAAGCGCCCCAGTGAAAATGTTTATATGATAGCTACGGCCGGAAACAGTAAGAAGGTTTGTTCCCCATCCATATCATTGTCCTCCCATTTCATTGTCCTCCTATACCACTAAGGGGAAGGAGAACAACCACCGAAGCAGTCTCCCTTCTGCTAATGAACTTTGGTCTCCAAGACAAATTTGGAGGCGCCATCTCTTCAAAGGAAAAGATCTCGTTTACAAGCAAGTACCAGCCTTCCTCCACTTTATTAAACACCCCCCCCCTCTACTTATGCTAGTTTACTCTGAGGACAAGAAATCAAGGTTTATCATCCTCATGATTAGACTTGGATGTCCGTCCAAATTTCTCCTCAAAGCACAAAGAACCAAAAAAACCCGCTTAGCACTGATCATAATAATCCCGACCCTAGCCCCACGGACATGAGCACAAATCCTACTACTCCAACAACTGCGCCCGTCTCTAAGGCAATTAATACATAGCGGAGAATGATCACGACATGGAAGTCGTCTCAAGTGCAATGCCTACTAACTCAGTGTCTCACGCGATGCAACTTTCCTCATCATCTGCTCTCCTAGTTTTCTTGTCCTCGACCGGTCGCCGTAGACACCATGCCACTGCCATAGCACATACAACTACAATGACTCCATCTATGTTACTATACAGGAAGAAGATTCAACAAAAATCATCCTTCCTCCTTTTATCAGGGGTGTCTTCTCGCTTGTTTCACCCTCCTTCGGTTCTTGTAAGAGCTAAAAAAGGCTCGCAGTAATACTTTTGATTTTTGTGTTTTCGTTCTAAAAAATAAAAAAACAATAGTAGTAATAGCAATAACCTTTAGAAAAACGTTATTCGTAGCCCTGAGGGATGTATTTCTATGGTCCACTTAGCGATAATTTCTTGCTTCATGGAACCGACTCCATCTTATGAGATTAAGGCTTTGGCATTTTGTAGTGTTGTATTTCCTTAAATTTACATCTATACTCCTATAAGAACACATGTTTCAATGCGTCTCTTACTGGAGGAAACGTGAAAAGCTAACAGAGGAGGATGGGAATCAGTTGCCTGAGGTCGAAACGATTCGATGCATAATCTGGTCATGTCAAAGTGATGCACAACTATGACCATAGGTTTAAGGATAATCGAAGTCCATAGTACTATGAATTAAACAATCACACCAAACGAAACCACAACAAAACTATTGGACATATATAGAAAATCGATGAGAATAGAAATAGGGGAGCAGCGAGATCTGGAGTCCATTACCATGTTCCAAAGCAAGAGATCACTAAATGAGAAAAAATGTAAATTTTTGGAAAAACAAAAAACCAATGCTAAGTTTCCGAAATAACATCGTAGCTACCCTTCCGCTGAACTTTTACAAACCATCAAAGCTAGATCAGTCACAAACTTCTTTAAGCTCCAACAAGAATTAATTAAAAAAAACTCTTTTAGAACAAGCATGAATTTGTTGAAATCTTGCTCAACATAGTCAAACGAATCGATGAGGAAAGCACAAGCGCCAATCCTAATTTTGATTTTAGAACATCAAAGAGATTATGGCAATAAATCTTCTGAGAGTACAAAGCAGAAAGTGCAAACTGACCTGATTATTTGTGTTGCGAACACGATGAATCTCAGCATCTTTCTCAGCGATTAGGGATCGAGCAAGTTGCAGTTCAGATTGAAGTTGATCCATCTATATTGCAGATATAATTTATTAGCTACAGTTGCAAAAGATTTGCAACAATATGATCCATATGGTTCAGCATAATTCAGAAGTTTTGTGCACGCACGGTGTAAAATAGAAAGAGGTGTCAAGTAGCAGCGAAATACAGACAGTAACGTCCAGATTCCATGGAGTTCTTCAACATTGATAGCACATAACAACAATCAGTAAAGCATGTACCATGTTGACATGGTCAAGGGAGGTCTAGATGTACGGACTTTATTTTCCCAACATACACTGCATCCCAGACACTTGCCATGAAAGCATTTATTAAAACGGGTTTGTAAGAAAAAGAAGAGTAAATTAAGCATCCTCTTAACAATTCCTCTACCTCAAAAAGAATCTCACCATTTCTAAATATACAGACTGTTTGGAAATCATAACAAAATTTTGAAACAAAAGCTCCTCTCGATGTTTTTGCTAGCAATGACATTTCTCCAGCAGGCAGGGAGTGTCCAAATATTTACTTTGACTATATAGCTCCAAAAAATGCAATTAGTAAACCTCAAGGTAGTACAATTTTTGTTGTATAAGGAGCACGATGGTGGGATGAGAATCGATCTCAAGATCTCTTTGAACCAGGAGGGATGCTCTGACCGAATGAGCTATCCCTCACGTTCTCAGGGTAGTACATTAGAACTGCACATATTTGATACAACTAACATACAAGTTAGTGGTGAGTTCATCTACGCAAGCATGAGGTGTTGCTTACAGCCAAAAGTGTTATCAAACATTTCCCGTTCTTAATATTACTACAAGTGCCATAATTATTTATAAAAAAAATGGCCACTGGTGGTCATTACCTCTGCAGAAAGTGTTCGAAGTTCTTGGTCACGAGCTGCCAAAAGATGGGCTAGGTCAACCTGCAAAAGGAGTAAACAAGATGAGTACCATATACGCATGTTGTTTTTATCTGCTGGAATGACAAACATTACTTGGTCGCTGCAATTGTAGGTAGTTCAAATTCACAATGCATATTTTTAGGTTCAGTAAACTTAAAACATACATTAGTCTACTCTGGCACCAACTACTTAGTTGAGCTAAGTTGACACAATTTTTTCAGAGTTGATTTCTACTTGCTACAACTGTAATGAGCTATGACGAGTAGTATCAGAGCTAGCAAATCTTAGTCAGGGTCAAGGACAACTAAGCTCAAGCTGGGCTCAGGATCACTAGAACTCAAGCTTGTTCAGCAAGCTACCTTATTTTCAAAATCGTAGGCATAAGCAGCCAGGGATAGCCATAAAAAAAATCTGCATTCCGTTGCATAGAAGCCTAACCAGGCAACCAATACCACCCACCTAGAATGGATCAGAGCTAATAGGGTCTAGACTCTAGAGAGGCCAAGATGTCAGCCTTAGCCCTTAACCATTTAATCCAGCAGAGAGACTGTTCTCTCACGACCCAAAACTAAGTACACAAAGTTTTAACAATCTAAAAGAAAAAGAGTCATCCACATGCAAACTGCTACAACATATATACAGGCATCCATGAATATAAATGCGTTGCACGCCATGTCATTGGAACCAGTGTAGCTTCAAATTTATATCTGGTGGAGGATGGGGGACACTAGCAGCAGCAAGCCAGCAACAATAACATCATGACATAGGTCGCAAACGAATGAGGTCAGCCACATGGACTAAGATGCCACCCAAACTTACGAATTCTTCTCCTCTACTCATCTTTGTCCAAATGCATTATGATGACAAAAACCTAATTGTTCCATGTCCTTTTTTGTCCCTTTCGTCTAGACATTTTTAGTCCCTCTCAAGTTTGTATAACATCACTTAGGATTATCCTTGTTAATTTTGTATGACTCAATCCTACATCACACTTCAAGTTCTTTATCCAGACATTTTTTTCTTTGCTGCAACTAAATGCATCTATGTTACTCTAACTCGGGTACTAGTGTCGGACACGGGTACTTGTCCAAGTGTCGGTCACGGGTAAATTGTGAAAAATTTCCATGATTTTAGCCCAAAATGAGGTGTCAGTGTCCATCCCATGTCGGAGTATCGAGGATCAGACACAGATACTTGAGGTAAAATGAAGAGTCCAAGTAACACAAAAATGCATCAAAGAGACAATAGCCATCTTTCACTTCAACAGTAGGTTAATTTCAGCTCTTTTACTAACTAACTGATGACTGATCTCAGAAATATGTTCAATTTGTTTATTTTTGTTACCTATGCATCAGCTATACAAAGCTTAGTCATGACATGTTTGCGAATATAAAATTTCATTTTAAAGCTACATGTTACTCAATCTCTCAAAGAAACATGTCATTGGTCACAAAGAATGTGTTGTACGTCACCGGTGACATGCGTTTATGACACTCCATAGAGTTTATAACATCATGAGATGAGTAGATGACCAATGTAAGATTCTAGGCAGTAAAGATCACTACCATCACACATTCCCGAAAAAGGGGAATGGTTGACTCATATTTAATCATATGGTGGGCCTTAGACGGCGAGGAAGAATATTTTATTATTTTGGTTGTCACTGGAGTGTAGCTATGTAGCACAGGCGTGCAGGTAAATCTTAAATTGGCAGACATGGTTGTCTCATTATATAACATGCTTGTTGAGAGTGTGGCACGATCACGTCATGTGTAATTTGTGATATATATGTACCAGAACACATAGCAGAGCACAATCATGCTTGTAACTGACTTTTTCACCTCTTATGATATTAATACAACTTCTGGAGGTTATTAGGGTATCTTAATATAATCTAAGGGCATTAAGAGGGCTTCTTAAGAGAGCACAAAATACTTAATGAAAAGTAACAACAAAAAGGGGTCTAAATTGAACCCAAACTGGAATGTCATGGAAAGTCCTTTATGTCAATACTAATCCACCCAGATAGCATGGTTAATCTCTTGGCCTTGAGTTCAGTTTCCAGCCATTTGTCTGAGTTCCCTGTGAGATTGAGCTACTCTTACCTTCCTCGTGTTTCATGACGGCTCCTGCCCTCCTGCAGATCCACTAATTGCCAAAACAATAACAAGCGTTTTCAATGCCCTTAAAATACAGACCAAACGGGGAACATTTCTCAGCTACATCACTGAAGACTGATAACATGATCACTTGCAAGGGGATGTTCTGCACTAGAGTCCTACAAAAGGAATAATTCCATGACTTTTTCTAAAGGTCCTCTTAACCATATCTTTAAACTCGCCAGATATTTGTGATAGAAATTTAAGATAGTCTCATAATCCAGAAGTAGGCAACCCAATCTACCAAGCTGCCACCTAGAAGAGGTGAAAAGAAAACTTTTACTCCTTTAACCACCAAACTGCACAGAATTTTTTATATCCTATGAAACAGCTTTCTCAAATCCCAAGGAACATACTTTATATTCCACAACTCCAGATAAAAGCACTGGTGTGTTCTTACTGCAGTATTTCCATAACAACATGCTTTTGAACAGCCATAACATTAGTAGCTCTTGCTATTATGATCCGATCCAACAAAAGGAATATGTCTATGGATTTCTAAAGGTCCTCTCTGAGCCAAATCTTTGAACTGACCGGATATTTCTGATAAAAGTATGAGATAATCCACAATTACTTAACCCAATCCATGAAGCTGCCACCTTGTCCTTTAAACAGAATTCAAATAGCCCGAGGAAGATGTTTTATATTCCAAAAACTCGAAAAAAAAAGCACCAGAGTGTGCTTACTGCAGTATTCCCGTAACAGTACGCTTTTGAACTGGAATAACATCAGTAGCTCTTGCTATTACGACATTCATGTCAAAACATTAAGTCGTCTAGAATTCTCAGTTGTCAATCAAGACAGATCAAAGTCATAATCACAATTGAAGCAAATTATTTGGATTCCTATACTTGAATCAATAATTATACATGTAGTTTCTTGAGTCAACTGAAGAACGTGCTCATTGTCGAAGAGAACGCAGACTGTGGACATTAAGTTGACTGGGAAGCTACATGTTTACACAATCCGACCCCATTTAGGAAAACGTTTAGCAAAAATATACTAATGCAGGCAATCCAGTGACCAGAGAGTAGGTAAATCCAACTCATTCAGTCTAGATTTATCCGGACTAGCAACTTTGCTGTCTGGACTTAGACATTTAAAGCATGAAGATAACTTGCTGCTATTATGATATATGCCAACAGAAACATTTGAGAATGGCAATATTTCTATGATTCTATCGTCATAGATCTTTTAAAGAAGATGAAGATGACGTGAGTTAGATTCTGAAGTGTTGCGACAGTTAGATCATTACCTGAGAAGTACTCTCATCATTAGATCTTTCATATTTGCTCAGACATTCTTGCAGCCGCAGAATCTACAAAATATTTTTTTTCTTCAGAATGCTTTTAACATAGAATGTATAGATTCCGATATAATACATTTTATGGTTGGGTCTTGGGTGAATAAGAGCCTTTGAGGCTGGGAGGGAGGAGAGGAGGGAGGATCAGCATAATAAAATCTAAACTGGCATACTTGAAAAAAACCTTGATCCATGAGGTTATTAGCTTGCGCTCCCTTAACCCATGATGTAACAGTGAAGTAATAAGAGGTTATGTCAATGATTGTCTTGATTGAGATTAAGCATTATATATACATACACATTTACCTCCTCACAAAGAAAATGAATATTTTCTCGCTGATACTGCAGCAACGCCATTTGCTGATCAGAAAGCCTACCATCATGGTACCTGTTATACCAAATAGAGATCCAGGTCAGTCTTTCTAGTCGCTCCATACAAAGCATCTACCACTTTTAGGCTATCTTTGTCCAACCTTACACCTTCGAGAGAACTTGATGCTTGAAGAGGAGAGTACAATGACTTCAGCACATCTGGCTGAGAAGTTAATGAATTGTATTGGTGAACATAACCTGAAAACATGTCCGAGTTATCAGTGTCGTGATATACATAACAAGCAAAAATATTTCAGAAAGTATAATCAAATTGTTCACACGATCACTAAGCTAAACTATAGATTGTAATTTCATGACTTCATGTTCAATAAAGCGTTAAGAAACTGATTCCAAGTTAATTATATTAGCTCATTATCCGTAGAAACTTCCTTTATTATTCTCTACATTAGCTTCTAAACTCCTATGAATTTCTCTAGACTTTCATCTTGAATGATAATCACAAAAGATTCAGTTGGTTCCCTCAATTAAAAATATAAAGATCTCGTACCACAATAAGCCCTACTTATTGTTGCTAATGACAATCCTAGTAGACTTGTTATGCATATTAAGGAGTGCTATTTAAATTCAGAATTTAACAAACAATATGGCATGGAGCTTATCATACATGGGACAGCCAAAAAACCAATCTCAGCCTGTTTGGCTTGTTATTCAAGCAAGCTTGCACAGGAATGTTTTTAAGAAAAGTTTAAGTGACAAGAGGGCTTGCCTTGGCTTATCAATACCTAGAATCTAAGACAGCTGACCGAGCCCGTTCAAATTATCCCGACATAAAAAATATCTCTATAGTTGACCCGCCCTTACTCCCTTTACTGCTATACTCTAGTGTCACAAAGTTTCTATACTCTAGTGTCACAAAATTAAGAACCTTTCTTCTCATTTGTGTGGTATTATATATGTACATGTGCATAATATGAAGTCGACATATGATATAGTCATTAAACAAACTCCCTCCGTTCTTTATTAATCACCGTTTGACTTTAGCACTATTCACATACTTCACTTTGACCATTGTTTATGATTCGTACATGAGAAAATAACATAGTCATGTTGTATCTTGTTTGATTCGTTTCAATATCTATGTTCAAGCTATCAACTTTTTATAATATTTAAATATCAATAATTAGAGATAATTAGGTTTAAAGTATTACTCCCTCCGTTTTTTTTAATATGTATGTTTTACCATTTGAGATGTTTTTTTTAATATGTACCTTTCTACCTTTTCCCATAAATGGAAGGTTCGCCCACCTAATTATTACACTTCTCTCCTACTTTTCTTTCCTTGTCTTTACCTTTTTCACTTTTTCCTTAGTTTTACTAACCTTCTCTCTTACTTTTGCACTTTTTCCTTGGTCCGCGCGCAAAAGCAAACATACATATTAAAAAAACGGAGGTAGTACATTATAAAACGTGAAAAGCTATTAATAAAATAAGGAGGGAGTATATTAAGTGAAAGTGTGGTGTTTTCTCCTTAAAAGAGCATTTCGTTTCAAATACTAATCTTAGCTAGCTCACTCAGATACTTCAAACTTCTCACCTTTTTGCAAGTTCAATCAAATAATTATGTTGGCAGTATTTGTTAATTAATAATTAATATATATTTACACTTGGTTGTATGGAATAATTTCATGCAAATTGATATTCCCCTATTATGAAATTATACAATATACTAAAACAAAAGTTGGCTCTGCTTTCCTGCCCAAGCCCACAAAAGTTCCCTTTTAAATTCACCGAGTCTCTATATCAAAAGCATTTAACGATTTGATAGTACAACTATATGCATATGTAATTGTGCCAATTCTTATTAAATTATAACATTGATAATAATTGCCAAATTAGGAAAAAAAAAACTTACCCACAAATTGTTTCTACTGTTATAATGGCTTTTTTTATTGCTTGTCTTTTTTTCTTCAAAAGTATCATATTGTTTCTTCTATGTATTAGTTAGAAATCCGAGCATTGTTTGTTTGGGTATTAGCTAATTAGAACTATAATCTAATACTACGTGTAGCTTTTTAAGAGAAGGATATTTTCACTGTATAAGAATATTGTTCTATTTTCAATAATTTTTTTGTCTTGTAAATGATTCGTAATGGTTCAGTTAGGCATAAAGTTAGCTGAAGTAAGCAGAGAAAAGCTCCGTTGATGTTGTTAGATCAGTTCGGCACCAATAAGTTGATAAAAACACACTCTTTAATCCAAGAGATGTCAACAAAACAAGAAAACCTACCAATGTAGGCAGTCATAAAAGAGCCAGCAATTACTACTTCAATTAGCATCACTATCCTGCAAACATGACACATAATATAAGAAATCCATGAAGAATAAATACTTCAAATTTACAGTAAGAAGAATAGGACAAGTTAGCTCTAAACTAGAACCAAAATCATCCAGAATTCATGAGATCACTTGATTGACTAGAAGCCCGTGTTTCCAGATTTTTAGTTCTCTCTCCTTTTCTTTAAGAGAAACCTTTCCAAGTATTGAAATAGCTACCACTGGTAAATCAAGAGACGGTTAGCTCCAATATTTCTTCTAATTATACGTAGTTCTAATAAATTTAACACCTTCTACATGTTGTCTCACAATCTGTGAGTTTGTTGTCCTCGTTAGAAATACTCTCTTATTCGTAAGAGTTATCACAGTTGTTCAGAGAAGGATACTATGGATGGTCAATAATATAGTTCTATTCAGGCTTTCTCTAGAATTCAAGTTTGATCTTTAATGTTGATTGTTGAGAGTTCTAGCTCCTTCGGATTCTACTACATGGTGTGTGGATCACCAATGACCATTCAGTGCAAAGACACATCGAGGTTGACGAAAATATTGGCAAGGGTGTCCTTATTCTGACGTACTGCCAAGATTGCTGAACTGGAAGAAGGAAATAGTTCAATGTTTACGTCTTAGACTTGCTCAGGTTACATTTGATGCAAGGTGCCGCATGAATATTATATGGATGCTTCCCCATATAAAAAAAAGGGTAGTAACTAATGTTTCTCACAATTATCAAAGGTGTACAGGAAGGTTCCACATTATCATAGATAGGCATCAAATACAGTAAGAAAACTAATTGAGCCACAAAAATTGTTGCTATGTACAAAGCGTAAACTTGTTAAAGTCCATACTAAGAAACTTTTACTATCATATCACCATTAGGAGAAACAAAAAGATCAATAAAACTGTGAGATGTTCAGATGTACAAGGCAATAAGTTGCAAAAATGATCAAAAGCATTGAAATCCATGCAAAAAATTATATAATGCAAAAGTAGAAATGTAAACCTAAGGATTACAGGAAAAGATAAAGCTGGCCACAGATAAATTTTAAGTCAAGCATTTTTACTAAGACTCCAGATCCAGTGTGAGGCTTGGTTATCCCAAACCTTGGACAAGCAGCCTGATTAAGCTCACCAATTCACCATAGACACATTCCAGAGTTTCAGTAGACAACATACTCAGATAAGACTCCACATCCTGGCTGTCAAATATGTATTAGGAGATGCTTTCTAGAGCAAAACTAGTTAGCCATTGCAATGTAGTAAATGTCCAGCTTTTTGCACTGTCGTGTATGGTAAAAGCGAGAGCAAAAAACAACTTTTGGTTTTATTTATCAAGTCCGTGTTTAGCAAATACAGAAAAATGGGCTTAGTCTAATCATCAATTGTATGTGTGCGCCTCTGTTACCTTGTCTCAGATATTGAAGTCAAAGACCAGTACATGACCACGTGCCAGATTTAGAATTTTTTTTGTGGCGTGTAAGTTATTCGGAGACAACCCAATAACCAAAACAACCAAATTACTAGTGATTGGACTTGGACTCTTTCATAAATAAGGGGAAGAAAACAAATTTTGGGACTGGATTTAGATTGGGGATGATTGAAACCAAAAAAAACTGAATAAACCCAAATGTTTCTTAATACTTGTAATATGTCAAATGTTAATTTACAAGACTTCGTGAGCCAAATGCAAAACGAAAGATGAACTTAAATGTAACTCTGCTGAGTTGTGGTCTATCAAGATAAGGTGTTCAGATCATTCTGGAGCGTGAAGTACCCAGCATGAGCTAGAATTGCCAGTTGCAATAGTTCGGCTCACATTTATTCAACCACATAAACACTAGGTGGCAGTCCATGCAACAACTACTGATACTGCTTGGTGAGAGCAGCCTTGAAACAAGCTCAAGGCATTACCTTGCCATCATAGTACTTATTCTCAAAAGTATAGCTACTAAAAGCCACCATATTGCTGGATTAAGTGTTGGATTATAGAGATGGGTTACTTTGAACATGGAATCATAAGGTTTGTGCAAGGTGTGGCTTGAAGCCATAAAAATTGCAAGGCAAGGTAGCTACATGCAGCAACGAGCCAAGAAGAGAGCAGGAGGTCTCACACAATCACGCAGGATATGGTAAAACCACGCAAGATGCTGCGCTAGTGCGACACTGGTTAGTAAGAAGCGGCAACCAACCTAATTAATGGTGATTGTTTTAACCCTAATAAAAATACGGAATCTCAAAAGCAACAGTGATAGTCGCTGCATAATCTGCAGTCTGGAATCAGAGGTAAAAATTTCAGCACTGAGTACGACCCATCTTGAGGACAGGTTGGAAGTTCGGCCGGCTGGTATTGCTAAGAACTCATATTTGAGGGAAGGGTACTTTAGGCATCATTCTCATATGTTAGTTTAGATAGCTTGAAGAATAAGTTAGGAAGTGCGCTTTTGAAGAAATACTATAAATAAATTAGTGAGAGGAATATCATCTGGAGAATATTGGAAAGTTTAGTGGTTTTATTTGGGAGAGATTGTGCCTCTCAAAAGCTCATTTTGGGAGAGAAACAAACCTCTCGAAAGCTTGTAACTATTATCTACCTTGCTGTAATTTCATTTTCAGTCAGTTCCCTTTATTTCAGGTTTGGTCATTAATGTAAGTTGATTCTTGGCATTAAACCCTAATAAAAAATACGTCATTTAGCCGGTAGCATATGTCAATGGCTAATAGAATATCCATCAATCCACATGATAATTAATTCTCACAATCTTCTACATCCCCCAGTAACATCATTCAGGATTACTTCTCCTAATAAAAAGCTAAAAGTACATATTTCTCAAATATATGCTCCACAGACCACAACCACCGACAAATCAATATGTCCCTTTTTTTGGGGGGAGCATTATAGAAATCACTAATACATGTAAGGGTTGGAAACATACCTAAGTAATGCAGATGAAGACAAAAAACTGATTTTGGGTTCCCAGACCACTAAAAGCAGCATGCCAGCAGTCCCTAATATAATGTTTCAAGAAAACATTGGTTGAAACTTATGGAAGCAGATAGAACATATGTAATAAGAAAGCACCAAACAAAATAAATCTATTGGCAAGATTCAGCACAGCTCTAAAATCATTAAGGTATTTGCTTATCATTTATGCCCCCATAAGCCGCGCAACATTTGACTGCACTTACCACACATCAGTTAAGTAGCAAGACAAATAATTTCCGATTGGAGGTGCTAAGTTGGAACTTGGAAGACTCCCCTCTTACTGTGAGTTCTGTCTTTCATTTTGCAAACAAGGTTAACCCCCCCCCATAAAAAAGCCATAAAAGTACCCTTTTTTCCTCCACCATGACCACTACTGTAAACAAGATATCCCTTTCCCACTTCTTTATCTTTGTTTTGAAAAATAAACTACTTAAAACTTTTCTGAGGTTCATACTTCAGGATTTTTTTCCTTAGAAGATCAAATTATTTTAATGTAGATAATTTATAACCACCAAAATATGATAATGCGGGCATGAGAGTAATGGTGAAAAGATCTTCTGCTTACTATATTAATCATGCATTCCTTTCCTTTACTTTGTTGTGTTGTAAGGGAGGAAAATGCACATAGGAGAGAAACAACATGAAATGAAAACAAGGCTATTCCATCACGCAAAGGCCGTTCTACAACAATTTGAACATACTGTTACACAAAATGCCATTGCGTTATGTAGCTTAATGCTGCAAGATCTATCGTATATCCCTGTTTTATCGTAGTAGCTATAATAATCCTCTATTCAAACGTTATCCGCAATAAAACAATCAACATTCACATAGATAAAATGACAACCAATTCTTAGTTATTATATATGTTGTGAATATTTTTAGTTCTCTACAATGTAACAAGATTCTAAAGTGTTTTTTAGCTATAATGTAACGAAGGTTTTCCGAATACTCTTCAGATATGATGCTACAATGGATCCTTTTTCAGTTCGTCAATTCATGAGGCGGTAAGGATGTTGTAACACCCACGAGAAGCCGGTCATGCAACACCATTTTGACGAGAACTTAGAACAATAGCATGATAATTGTTTATAGTCTGAATTATGGTTAAGCTCTCTACAAATATATGCACTCCCATTTACTAAAAGATGAGTGCTAAGCTGCTGACGCAATCCACCAAAAGAAGAAAACTGAGTCTTCATATATGTGTACTTCTATGAGGTCAGTAAGCAATAGGGTTGGTTGATGTGTTTTTGAGGAAAGAGACCAAATATGAACAATATTATACGAAAGATAAGGCTTACTCTTGTTTCATGAGAGCAGTGAGCACAAGGTATGCAAGAGAATTCTAATTAATATCAACTTTAAGTAGATTTTGATGTTAACAAGAGTCAGCAACCTAGAGGGTGACAAGTAAAAACAAACATATTGGTGTAATTCAACGAAATATGAAAATATTTAGCAATTCTGATTGTGATCAAAAGATTTACGCCAAGGGATGAGAAACAATCAGAAGTTTAATAATCATATGCTTTAGGCAAACCGTAAAAAGAATGTAGATATACACATACCATAGGAGATTGTGGCGAAAGGTAGGCGAACAATATGCTTCAACCTTTGGCTAAGCATGTAGTAACCCTGAAAAAACACAGATGCAATTAGAAGTTTAGAACGCAATACAAAGCAGCCACGACATGCATTCAGGCAAGTAAGCATAAGATGCCAAATCATCTCCCCATTAAAAATACACAAGAGGCGAAGACTGCTAAGAACTGAATAACTAGTAACTGATAGATAAATTGTATTGATGAATCAAGGCAAAACAACAATACAACTCCTCACTAATTCGAGAGAATGAGGAAGCTCTCCAATTTCTATCATTCACTCTTCATTTGATATCTTTTCCTCTCATCTTACATCTCTTATTTATAGCTAAGAAAGATTCTCTCCACAGCTGGAGGAATTCTGTTTCTCTACTTCTTAACAGAATTAAAAGAAATAACAGAAATAAGGCAAAAACAGAATATAAAAGATGCTCTGCCACCTCAGCTTGCAAAGCTAGATTCATTCCCCTGTATCTCAGGTGCCCTTTTGCTTGTTCCTTCTAGAATAGGTAACTGTAATTGGGGGTCTCTCCCAATTCTTTGCATTACCCCCCACCCAAACTTTCACCTTGTCCTCAAGGTGAAAAGAGGGAAAGTTGGAGTGGAGGAGAGTAAAGTCTTCCCAAGTGGCCTCTTGCACCGGCATACCCTTCCATTGAATTAAAACTTCTGCATGAGTTGAGGTCCCAATAGGAACCTGCCTAACTCCCAAAACTTCTGCTAGTTCCCCAAGTAAAACCAATTCTGCAGACAAGTCAGGTGGTAGGGTAGGTTGGATGTCCTGAGGTCCAACTGCTCTCTTAAGCTGAGAGACATGAAAGACTGGATGTATCTTGGCCTCTTCTGGGAGCTGTAGTTCATAAGCAACTTGGCCTATTTTCTGCACAATCAGGAAGGGTCCATAGAATCTGGCACTGAGCTTCTCAAATGGCCTTTTTGCTAGGGACTTTTGTCTATAAGGCCTGAGTTTTAAATATACCCATTCTCCTACAGTATACTGCACATCTCTTCCGTGTAGGTCCTCCTGCTTCTTCATGTTGGACTGTGCTCTGAGTAGTGTAAATTTGAGCTCATCCAATATAGCATCCCTCTCTACTAGTTGACCAAGTGTGGAGGATCTCTGCCATAGAGAACTTTGAAAGGTGTGCACTGAGTGGCAGCATGGTAGGAGGTATTATACCAATATTCAGCCCAAGGTATCCAAGTTGCCCAAGCCTTAGGCTGGCCATTGATGAAGCACCTTAGATATCCTTCAAACACACTTGTTCACCACTTCACTCTGGCCATCAGTTTGTGGGTAATAGGCTGTGCTTCTCTTCAGTTGTGTTCCATGTAGTTTGAACAACTCTTTCCAGAACAAGCTCATGAATATCCTATCTCTGTCTGAGACAATGCTCTTAGGAAACCCATGTAGCCTCACTATCTCTTTTATGAACACTTCAGCCACTGAGCTAGCTGTAAATGGATGTTTCAAGAGCAAGAAGTGGCCATACTTGGTTAGCCTATCAACCACAACTAACACAGTATTAAACCCAGCAGATTTTGGTAATCCTTCAATAAAATCCATGGTAATATCCTCCCAAACAGAAGAGGGAATAGGTAGTGGTTGTAACAATCCAGCAGGTTTAAGGGTTGAAGTTTTTTGTTGTTGGCAAACTTCACACATTTGCACATATTTGGACACTGTCTTCCTTATCCCTGGCCAAAACCATTCTGCTGCAGCTCTTTGATATGTTTTGAAATCTCCAGAATGACCCCCCATTGGTGAATCATGGTATAGTTGTAACAGCTGCTGGACCACAAAAGATTGTGCTGGCAACACAACCCTTCCTTTATACTTCAAAACCCCCTGAAGTACTGTGTATCCCTTAGGAGATAAGGAGCCATTCTCTACTGCTTGTGCGAGCTGCTGTAGATTATGATCCTTCCTGATTTCAGCATGTATGTCATCCCAATTCACTGAGTGAAGTGTTAGCAAGTTACTACATTCTACCCCAGTGGTTACTACCCTAGATAAGGCATCAGCTGGTTTGTAGATGATCTCAAAATCATACCCCAATAACTTGCTCATCCACCTTTGGTAGTCAGTCCCTACCTCCTCTGTTCCATAAGATATCTCAAGCTCTGCTGGTCAGAGTGGATGATGAAATGCCTACCCAAGAGGTAAGGCTTCCATTTTTGGACAGCTAGCACCACTGCCATCAGCTCCTTCTCATAGATGGACTTGGCCTGAGCTCTGGGGCCCCAAGGTCTTGCTGTAGAATGCTATGGGGTGTCCATTCTGTTGTAACACAGCTCCCAATCCATAACCACATGCATCTGCCTCAAGTGTAAAAGGAAGAGAGAAATCAGGCATCATTAACACAGGTGCAGTAGCCAAGGCTTGTTTCAACTCTTCAAAGGCTTGGGTAGCCCTCTCATTCCACCCAAAATTGTCTTTCTTCAACTGTGCAGTTAAAGGTTGAGCAATCCCAGCATATCCCTTGATAAATTTTCTATAGTACCCGGTTAACCCTAGGAACCCTCTTAACTCTCTCAAGTTAGTAGGTCTAGGCCAACTCTTGATGGCTTGGATCTTGGTTTGATCCACAGAGACTCCCTTAGAAGAGATAACATGGCCCAAATAAGCCACCTCTTCTTTCCAAATCTCAAATTTCTTCTTATTAGCATATAACCCATGCTCCTGTAATAATCTCAACACTATTGCCAAGTGTTCCAAATGCTCAGAAGAGGTTTTATTGAAAATCAAAATATCATCAAAAAAGACAAGTACAAACTTCCTCAAGTAGGGTTTGAAAACTTCATTCATGAGGGCTTGAAATGTAGCAGGTGCATTGGTTAGACCAAATGGCATTACCAAAAATTCATAGTCCCCCTCATGTGTCCTAAAAGCAGTTTTAGGAATGTCCTCCTTTTTCATCCTAATCTGGTGGTAGCCTGATTTGAGGTCCAGTTTAGAAAACATAGAAGAGCCATGTAGTTCATCTAGTAATTCCTCTAGGTATGGGAAATTTGTTAGGTACAGTGGCTTTGTTGAGAGCTCTATAATCAACACAAAATCTCCAAGACCCATCTTTTTTTCTTTACAAGTAAAACTGGGCTAGAATAGGCACTAGATGATACTTGTATAATTCCTGCTAACAGCATTTCTCTAATCAATTTTTCAATTTCATCTTTTTGAAACTGGGGATATCTATAAGGCCTTACACTTATAGGATTTTCTCCATGTTTTAAGGTGATTGCATGCTCATGATTTCTATGGAAGGTAGCCCAGTAGGCATGTGGAATACCTGCTCATATTGTGAGAAGCTGATGCAGCTCTAAAGGACCTTCGTGTGGCTTGTCCTCCTCTTGCTGCAGCATGTTGAGCTCCACCAGTAGCCCCCCTTTCTCTTTCTTTATTGTCTTCATCATAGCTTTTAGAGAAATGCCAATTCTTCCCAGTGTTGGGTCTCCCTTTAAAGTAACAGTGTGATTTCCTAATTGAGTCTTCCAATTGGTGCTCATTGTACCTAGCTTCTCCAACCACTGAATTCCCAATATGACATCAGAATTTCCCAAGGGCAGGGGAAGGAAATCTTCAATGATGACTGCTTCTTGTATCACCAATTCTACAGCTCTGCACTCTCCCCTTCCCTTGGACTGTTTCACCAGTTCCTAAGGATACTTCAAAGTTTTGAGTTTGTGTTTGAAGTAACCCCAACTGTTGCACAACCTTAGAGGCAATGAAGTTATGAGTAGCTCCTGGGTCTATCATTACCACTACAGAAGTGCCATTTATAGAGCCTGACATCTTCATAGTTTTAGGAGTTGTTATCCCCATTACAGAGTTTAATGATATCTCTGGTTGTATTATTTGTATTATTTGCTCTGGGATTTCTTCTATAGCTTCATCTTCTTCATCAACCCCCTCTTCCTCAATAGTGAGCATCACACTGAGCTCTCTTCCTCTACATTGATGGTTGAGGTTCCACTTTTCATCACACTTGAAGCATAGCCCCTTCTCTCTTTTTTGTTGAACCTCAGCATCAGTTAGCCTCCTCACAAAGTTGCGGGTTTTGGGTTGGGTTGGATTATAGTTGGGTTTTGGTGTGAAAGATGCTGTGGATTGAAGGGAGTTCGTGGGTTGGGTGGGTTGTATTGAAGTTTGTTGGTGTTTGGGTTGGATGAAAAATGTGAAGAAAAATTAGGGTTAAAGTTGGTTTTGGGTTGGCTGGTGGAATTAAAAGATTTGTGGTTGGGTTATAATTTCTCATAGGTCCATAACTTCGCCCAGCACGTGGGATCCATTTCTTTGGTTCAGTATGGCTGTGTTTGGTTTCGAGTTTTTGGGCCAGGTCCATAGCATGGTCCAAGTCTCTTGGGCCCAAGACCCTAACATCATCTCTTATATGCTCTTTCAACCCATTAATAAATTGACACTTTGCTAACTCCTCAGGTACATCTTTCAGGGAGCCAGTAGCTCCACGAACCGGCGCGTGTACTCCATTACTCCTCCTAGTTGCCGGAGCTCCAAGCACTGTTCATGCAAGGTTCCGGTAGCCGTCGATCGGAATTTCTTGAGGAGCATCCCCTTCAACTCCTCCCGTCTTCTTATCGGCCGGCGGCGGTTCTCCCATTGATACCAAAACAGCGCCACCACCGACGCCTCCACCTTCTCCTCTTCACTCAGGCGATAGAAATGGAAGAATCGTTCAGCACGAATGATCCAACCATCAGGATTTTGGCCATCAAACATAGGTAGGTCAAGTTTTTTTAAATCGCCACCCACCACCACCTTGTGTGGCCTTCTCATTTCTTCTTTCCCCCATTTCCTCTTGAAATTCTTCCAAGATTTCTTGTTCTCGAGGTTGTTCATCTCCATTCCTCCTTAAATTCTCGATCTGGGTTCGAATCCCGTTTTGAAAAGTGGTTTGATCTCTTCGTATCTGAGAAATCATCCCTCTTGAGTTTCCCTTGCTCGTTCAATCCTTCCTTCCATTCGAGCTGACTGGACATTCATATCCTCCGTGAGTTTGGTAATGGCAGTTGCCATTTGAGCAAGAGCTTCCTGCAGAGGCTGGTTGATTCTACCAACCACTGTAGTGATTCTCTCCTCACTTCTATTCACGTATTCCTCTAACCTATTCTCCATTTGATCCATCCTCTGAGAGTTAGTTATGCCAGGCACCATTCTCCCTCGGCTCGTAGAGGCTCTGATACCACTTTGCTAAGAACTGAATAACTAGTAACTGATAGATAAATTGTATTGATGAATCAAGGCAAAACAACAATACAACTCCTCACTAATTCGAGAGAATGAGGAAGCTCTCAATTTCTATCATTCACTCTTCATTTGATATCTTTTCCTCTCATCTTACATCTCTTATTTATAGCTAAGAAAGATTCTCTCCACAGCTGGAGGAATTCTGTTTCTCTACTTCTTAACAGAATTAAAAGAAATAACAGAAATAAGGCAATAACAAAATATAAAAGATGCACTGCCACCTCAGCTTGCAAAGCTAGATTCATTCCCTTGTATCTCAGGTGCCCTTTTGCTTGTTCCTTCTAGAATAGGTAACTGTAATTAGGGGTCTCTCCCCAATTCTTTGCAAAGACACTCTCTAATCTCTACAAGAGAATGCAGATGTTCTGTTCACCCATCAGCTCTACAACAAAATGCAGATTTTATATGTTTATAAAGGACAAAAAAACATATCCAAATCTCACTCAGTTTGTTGAATATCATATTTGACATCGCTCGATTTCTTCTTTCGGCAGGCATACTATAAGTAATCATACCACATCATAAACAATTCCACTTCAAGGGCAGGATCAATACAATTTTAAAAAGGCTCCTTCGCCTACCCCTAGAAACAGAGAGAGGTTGTTCTCGTCAAACCCTTGAAAGTGAACTGAACAGCCTATAATACACAACACCAATGAAATGCAGGACAATGTGGGGAGACTGACATTCAAGTAGTCCACTGCAATAAAAAATGGAGTGTCGCCTACTAGAGAATAGTATGTTTTCTTTCGTCTCACTTCCACTTTCTCATTTTTCTTCGTTTACTCTCTAAATTATTCTTTTGCTTTATGAGTTGTAAGATTCATGTTAGCCGCATGGTGCAAAAATATGGCCGTATTGGAACGGTTCGCGGTTCAACAAGGTGGATTTAAAAAGCCCGATATTTTGGCCGTTTAGGCCGTATCACCCATGACAACAAGGGTTTGACCGTTTTTTCCGTTACAAAACGTCACTTTGCAAGTTTTGCAGATCTTTTTAGAGATTTCTATCTTCACTTATATTGTAACGCCGATCTACCTCCAATAATGACTCAAAGACAAGAGAAAAGAAAGAGAAGAGGCATCACCACACTACTAAACGTCTAAACCCTATATAACTCCCACTAAGATCTAAGATTAATTGAAGCAAAAAGACCAAAAAGAAACGGCTAAAACTAAATTCCTGCGGCTGTCGCCGCAACGGTCTGCAACCAACGTATCTGTTCCCTTACCTCGTAACCGCAACTGTTCCAGTTTACGAAACCTAAACCGTATTTCCGAACCATGGTTAGCCCCAAATCATTTTGATACAAAGGATTTATCGGTTGTTGTTATTGTCGTAGAGATTTAGTTGACGTTCAACCCTAATGAAATGGGAAAGTGTATTTTTTGGCAGATAGTCGTCAAAAATTACCAAGATCTATCATCTCATGCATCAGGAGGGCAGATTGCAATGTTATAGTAGAGAAGTTGACAATAGATATTTTTATTCTGAACTTTTAAAGGTATCCAAAAAAACCAGGATATTACCTGCAGTCGTATCTTCTGTACTTGGTACACAAGTACTGTTGAAAGATCCCTGCATGTAGAAAATGCAAGTGTTTAGTCCATCACTTTGCAGCTCAAATTCAAAAGCAAAATCAATATAAACAGAAACACCCAGAGAAGCTTGTTATTCCACACATCAATGCTAAAAAATAGAAATTATTCCAACTTTACGCATTTTTGAAACTCATGTCCCAACAATAACGCTAAAAAAAAGAAATGTTACGTTCAAGGTTTGAACCTGTGCCCCTTATAGAATAGGTTGGTAGCCTTAAAATCTATCTGCCATGTGCTCGTTATTGGGGAGTTCTAATCAAAGACTTATGAACAAGACATAGCTGGGGCCTGGGTGGTAATTTAATAAGAAAAACCATTAATTAGTGGTTTCACATAATCAGTGCTAGCTACAAACTGTTAAGGTAGAATCACTATTTAAATTAGTGGTTTTTCACATAATCCGACTAGCTACTAACTGTTAAGGTAGAATCACTATTTAAATTAGTGGTTTTTCGCCCACAAATTCGCTACTGCCCCATTGCCCTGTCAATCCAATTAAAGCAATTACCAGTTCAGCCTGAACCAAAAAAAAGAGCTCTGACATCAAGGTACCTTGAAATAAATTTGAAGATGTTGCAAAGCGAAAATTTTGTTATCTTCAAGCATTATCTAGGGAAACTGTTCCTTATTTATATAAAGGTTATCTTTTATCACCTTAAAGAGTCATATGAGTAAAGACAAATGCTGGAAAGACAGAGGGTGTGTCACCAATGGTGCAAAAATAAGGCCGCATCGGAATGGATTCGCCCGAGTTAGAACGGTTCTCAACTTTGGCGAAACGCAATCGCTGGTTAGCGAGGTGCATTTAGAAGCCCGAAATGTTGGCCGTTCCGGCCATATCACCGTGACAACAAGGGTTCGCCTGTTTTTTCTTCCCCAAAAAGTCCCTTTTCCATGATGATTTTCCAAAGGCGCTACTTCTTCATTTTACGCGTATTCACCTTCACATCTTCTCCTCTACTTATTCCTCTGTCAGATTTTCTTGCAGAAGTTGACGCATAAGTTTTAAAGGACACAGTCACACAGAATACATAGTAACACTTTTGTCCATGACAGTTTTCCAAAGGTTAGCAATCCCACCTTCACATTTTCCCCCAATCCAACAGCCAATGGGCAAAGCCAAGCTAATTTCAAAAAAAAAATCAAACCCATATTCAAAATAAAAGAAGGCTAAGTGGCTGTTTAGTCGAATGCCAGCTGTTACACTTTCGGGAGAAGTAGTCCGGTACACAACCTTCCTGTGGAGATTCTACCTAATTTTGGGGGCTAGATCAGCAACTTACCTCATTTCTTAAGAATTTAGAAGGTTATCAATCTTACGGTTTCGTAGGTTTATCACTTCGTAGCATAGTTTCTTAGTCAATGAACACAGAAGAGATCAAAATACTAGCTCTCTCTCTTCATAACGTCTAAATCTTGTTGCTCACTAAATATATTTTCAGCCCATCTTCCATAGGTTCTTCACCAAAAACTGCACAAGCAGCAGTGCTAGTAATCTGAGGAGCACCAGATTTCCAAGACTCTTAGCGGAGGGCATCTGACTTTCTGCCTCCTTAGCAGGCCCTTGACGTAAAACGCTACTACTTCATAACATCTCATCCCATCTTCCCTATAGACCAAACACAGCATCTGTTAGTTCTAAATCTTCTAAAACATTAGGAAAGGATTAGGAACCAGATAACCCCATGTGCACCACAGCTTGCATATGTAATTCATAATTGCTCCCCAGCTTCTCTTGAAAAAAAATCAAGTTCCCTCAAATTACTCTTTACCCTAAATCCATGTATAGAGCTCAGTTTTTATAACCCAGGTAAACAGTTAACCAGTTAACTTAACAAAACGTTCAATTGACAAGATTTGAACTGATAAACTCTTCCATTGCACTTTTTCTTCCATTAGCAAAGCTCCAAGCCACATTCTCCTAAAGAGTTGGAACTTGGAAGGATGATGAAATCAGTTTGGGGATACAAGAACTCACACCAGGTCAACTGACCAGAGCACCCAACAAGAATCCCCTATCTGAGCCACAATTTTTACTTAATTACCAGACTAGTGAATAAACTGGACTTAGTCTAATTCAACTAGCAAAGATTAGATTTATCATCCAACAGGAAACAAAGGGGAGGTAACTAGGCACTCAATATTATCTCTGCCAATGTTCCAATGCAATAGAACTTCTAATGCAAGAGCCTTTCTAAGAATTCCAAATTAACAGGAGAATGCTCTAATCTACAATCTAAGCGGAAAGTACAGCATAAGCCGCGCTGCAAAGTTCCATCTAAATAATAATATCGCAAAACTAGTAGACTATGTTCCCCGTGTTCACTCAGTCACCATGTACTTGAAGGAAAATCTTAAGTTGAACATTCAGTCAATCCACAGAGCAGTGAAGGAAATCGCTACCAGCCAAAAGCATCTAGTACACGAACAGATCCAGATATTTTTCTAGGAAACATGATTAATAGCCCTATATAAGTAACATTTCATTAAATGAACCTGTGATCAGTAAAAGAATAACATTGCAGCTGCAAAGTGGTGAGATCCAAGCCTCGAGGGTTGAAAAATCATGAGGCCCCAATCCCTACAGTGGCATATGCCTAAAACAAAGGGAATATAAGCTCACGAATGGATAAGTTTACATCCTGATAAGTAACATTAAGAAAATGTTGATCAAAATTAACCTGAGTCATCGACATTATAGCGTGAACTTGAGCTTTTTCTAATTTTACTATTAATTTTATAGAAAATTCCAGATCTTCTTTGCACGGTTTTCAAAAGAATCAAAAGCTTCTCAGGTTTAATGCAAGCAGAAAGCTTTGTTCACACAATCAGTCTCTTCTTATTCTACAAATTTATGACCAATTTAGTGTGTGATCATGGAAACCATTTCAAAAAGTAGTTAAAAAAAAACTGAAAGCTCTTGTGTATATGTCTGCAGAGAATTATAGAAGTCCAAGATTCACATAAAAGAGAATTCACTTGCCAATAAGAAACAGTAGAATATACTCCCGTAGATCCTGGTAGGCTTACGATGTGCAGCTAATGGAGCATCATTCAGTATATCCAAAAATCTAGCAAGAAATAGATCAATATCAGAGTAAGATACCATAATTACATGAGGGGTCAGATCCCTCCAGTAAAAATAAATCAGACATGCCACCATTCAGCCAGTCATTTTCTGATCAAATAGTAAAATTAAGTCAAAACATGTGATGAAACAAACAAACAGGCCAACATAAAACGAAAATGCTTCAATGAATCTAGAATATGTATAGCCCAAAGATAGCCCCATTTAGAAAACAAACATCTAAACAAAATATAAGGATCATTAGCCAGAGTAGTGGCAATTCTTATTTTTCATATCATAATGAAAGATCCACTACAAGCATAATGCCCAAGTTTGTTTCTAGGCCACTTACTCAATAGTGAATGGTTTCTACAACATTGCTCAATTCATGTAAAATCCTCTAACATAACCAATTTTGATTTCAATAGTCTAATTTAGTAATTGCTGATGTTATGGCAGTATATTGACAGGACTGAGGTAAACGACAACGAACACTGGAGTAGGATACAACTGATGGTAAGTAGGTTATATGGACGCCTGCTTTCTTATAATAGGCAGAAAACGGCTTGGTTTAGGCCCTTGCTTAAAAACTCTCAATTTGCTCACAGTTTAATTTAGACCATTACAATAAAATTTACCGCTAATTGACTCTTTCAGTTCCTTCGTAACTGAATTATGAAGAAGTTTTAAAAAATGGTGGTATCTGCCATCTAGATCAAAGTTACAGCTATTCTGGAACTAAAGATGTTCTTCTAAAGCATTTCTATTTGGTTCTCCCATTAGATAAAACCAGTGGCAGTTCTATTTTCGAAGTTTTCGTAATTTTTAAAATTATTGCTAGACCTCCACTAGGAAGTTCTATTCTCAAACGCATACTCTCACCTCATCACAAACCAACCATAAATCTTACTAGCAGTTCAATTAACAAACAGCCTAAGTTGCATCACCCGCTATCCCAACGAGGCATTAGATTTCGATTCGCCAACGTCATTTCAGCATCTATATCAAAGAAGAAAAACTATATGAACTAATGTAGCATAAATTTCATCAAATTGCAATGATCTTTTCATTCGAAGATATGCAACCAATTGCTCTAAAATAAACTGAATCGCCAATTGTAAAGCGACGCTTGCTATGTCCGATCAATGCAAAATGAACCGGAATTAGGACGCAAATTTGGAAATCATACCTCGAAATTAGGAAGAAGAAAAAAAAGCAGTACGAATCACATCAAGATCAATATAAATTCAAATGATGAGGAAAGAAAATGAAAGAGAAAGAGATTTACAGGTTTTCTTCGTCCGTAGTGGGCGAGGAAGGATTTCGAGGGTTGGACATGATGATTTAGTGTGATTTAGGAATCTGAAGCGGTAATGGATGAAACAAATAGTGAG